>OY829529.1:1108465-1395408 GCA_963691665.1 Clepsis dumicolana
TCATGGACCTTTTGCTGAATAGAACGTAATGAATGCAAGTCACCAACATCCGAAATACCCCCAGAAGAAGTTGTATTTTTTAATGAATTAGCAACCAAAACCTTAGTATCAAAGTCACCGCGATTACAAACAATCGCAACCTCAGAATCTACCGCCAAACCCTCCACTAATTTCTGACTAAATTTAGAGGGTAAGTTATATTTCAAACCTTTTTCCAATAACTGCACTTCACCTTCTACAAATTCGACATTAGTGAGATTTTTAACTCGAGGGTAGAAACCGTTACCGTTACTTGACTCACTATTATTGTTGTTCAAAAGAGACTGAGTTCCATTTCGCGTAAGCCTACGCAATTTATTAGTTTGGGTAACATACTTTTTATGTGCCTTTTTATGTGTTTAATATACCGCCAAACTCAACATTACTTTCTTTAGATGTGGATAGTTTGTTTACCAACGTACCATATAGTGAAACCTTAAATATTCTTAGATGTCACTTAGAAAGGAAGCGTTTACATCCGGGGGAGGTTTGTGAGTTAATAGAATTAGTAACTTTATGCATGAAACAAAATTATTTCAGATTTAATGGTCAATATTATTTGCAGAGTGATGGTTTAGCAATGGGGTCACCTCTTAGTCCTTTAATGGCTGACGTTTTTATGGATAACTTTGAAAAACAATATATAGTGGGGAACAGCAATTTAGTATATTATTATAGGTATGTTGATGATTTAATTTTATGTTGGAAGGGGAGTATGAGGCAGCTAGATTTGTTTATTAGTGCTCTCAATAACAAACATCCAAAAATAAAGTTCAAACGAGAATTAGAGGAAAATCGTTCATTAAATTTTCTGGATTTAACTATTACAAGAGTAAATAATAGGCACCAGTTTCAAATTTACCGTAAGCCTACGTACACAGATACTGTCATACTGCAAATTCTACTCACCCATGGCAGCATAAACTGGCTGCTTTCCATTGTTATGTACATAGACTACTAACTGTACCTCTGTCGAAAGAGCATTATGATTCTGAGTTACATACTATATATCAGATAGCAACAACAAATGGTTATAGTACAGCAATGGTTAATAGTCTGGTTCAAAAGAAGCAGGGACGGATAGTGAATAGCATGCTTTACTCTGCGTTGCCATCTCAGCCTACTAACAAATTTAGATCTAGTATTACTTATGTTGGCCGGTTGTCTGACAAGATTTATAATATTTTAAAATCAAATAACATCAATGTTGCCTTTAAGACTACTAATTCTTTACGTTCTAGACTTTGTAATAACAAAGAAAAGGTGGATAAAGGGAACAGGTCGGGCGTATATAAACTCACTTGTGGCGACTGTAGTCAAGTATACATTGGGACAAACCGGTCGAAGCTTTGATACTAGATTTAAAGAGCATGTCTCGTCATATAGGCATGATCATCCAGAGAAATCAAACTTTGCCAAGCATTTATTAGAAACGAATCATTCGTTGTTAGACTCAGATACGTACGAAATTTTACATTATTGTGATAAGGGTTTGCGGCTATCGGTTTTAGAACAATTGGAAATAATTAGGTACAACAACATGGGGTCTATTATTAATGAACAAGTTAATTTGGTTTCTTCGCCTTTGTTACGACTTGGTTCTAATTTTAATAATGTGTCATAGTAATAATGAGAACATGACTTCTCTTTTTACCGTACTCGGTTAAAAATAACGGGGTACCTGGCGTAGATTAAAAATAAAAATAAAAAGGGTAGTTTGGAATTCATTTCTTAAAAAAGGGTAGTTTAGGACTTACATAAAAGGGTAGTTTGGAATTTATAAAATATTAGTGGGTACGTTGGTTTTGTCATTAACTAAGTTGAGTACATGGTTTACATATGTCAGTAGTGGAAGTGGTGGCATGTTGAGCGGTTGTTGTTGTGCTTCGTAAATGGCCTCGTGGAGAGTGCCGAAACGCGTCAGCGTTTAGTATAGTGGTGGTGGTGATAGTTGGGTCTGTGTGGCATGTGTTGATTCGTGTAGCAGTGGAGGTGGAGGTGTTGCATGGAAACATACATTTGCCGCACAGATATAACTATTTGTCATTAGTGGTCGCGGGTGAGCAAAGTAATTGTTTTTTAGTTCATAATTTATGTTACTCAAATTTTCTCCTTATAATTAGTTACTAAATTACTATCCGGTATCCGGCCGGACACTACGCAACTATCCGGTAGTCGTCCGGATAGTACAATGTAGCCGGATAGGCCGGATACCGGATAGTGACCGAATATCCGTTGCATCGCTATAAAAACTCTACATAACGTATACTTACCCAGCACATTAATATAAGTGGTAGCAGGTTCCCCTTCGCCCCCCGTGTTGGACCCGCGACAGGAGAAGTTGGTCCGGTGGTCAAGACTGATCGGGTCGATGGTCCAATTAGCTGAGACTATGTCGGTCACCAGGCGGCTACCACGGTGCCAGCGGAACCTGGTCGTGTGGGAGTACACAGGTGTGGTGTAAGATGGAGTCTTTGGACTGAACTAAACGAACTAGCAAGAACGTTAAGAGGCCAACTCTTTATAATACTTCGTTTCAATACTCCAAAAGGAAAAAACGGAACCCTTATAGGATCACTTTGTTGTCCGTCGGTCTGTGTGTTTGTCGAGACCCTTTTTCTCTGGAACGCGTGGAGGTAGCAGGCTGAAATTAATATCAAATATTCAAGCTTGCAGACCCTTAAAGCTGTAAAAAAATCAAACTTCTAAGTCAACGCAATCAAAAGATACAGTCATTAAAAAGGTTGTTTCCATACAAATTGCCGTTCCCGGAAAACCTAAAGGGTACTTCCAGTTGTCCTAGAAACTTGAAATTTGGTATGAAGATAGCTCTTAAAGCACAACCACTCAGAAAATTCTCAAAATCTTAATTTTTTTATGTCTATCTGTAGATTTCAGAGACCAATATAATAACGTGATCCCAGACTGCGTACATTTTGCTTAGGAGCATAGGACTCTGCTAACACTGGACTTCTTAAAACACTGGGGAAAAGCGTTAAAATCTTTATACGGAACCCTCGTGCTTTAGTATTGGAAAGAAGGTAACAATCTTTGCTATGTCTTTTTGAAAAAGCAAGTAATAATTAAATAACAATGAGATTTAATTATTTACATCGTTACGGTTTTAGAGTCTGTCAAGCGAGTCGTGTACAAGACGGTTTTGCGGATTTCTTATGATGGCAACATTTTTATCTGTCAAACACGTTTCAAACGGATTGTCAGGAATTTGGCGGGAAACCGATGAGAGTGGATCGTGTCGTTATTTGAATCTTAGTTTCTGTGCTTAATGTTGTTTGGTGGATAATAAAGATAGTGTGTTATACAACAAATTAACGTGACAGTGCCCAGCAAATGAAGAATTCAAGTGAAAACGCGTATTCCCTCTGTTTGTGACCCCCAAATATCCGCCGGCTGCTGCTCGCAGTAGCTCGCCGTAAAGTACACTATCGCTTTACGGAAGGCATGAGCAGGTGACAGGACGTGACTAGGACAGACTGACACAACTCTGACGGTGACAGGACTTTAATATACAGAAATTTACAAAACACATCAGACGTGGCTGTATGGACTCAGTTCCTTTGCCTATCCCTTATGGGATGAATTTAAAAAAAAAAAAAAAAAACGGATTGTCACCTACTTCTTTTTTAATCTCACTTCGTTACGGATTTGTTGGATATTTTGAGTTCACAATGTCGAAACCTATAAAAAGTAGTGTGAGAAGCATGCTGTTTAGTATGATTAATAAATATAATCAAACAAAGATTGAATCGGACAACGTTATAAAGGAAAAACGACGACTTTTGGATGAAATCGTCGCAACATCAGGTAGGTCGACTAAAACATTGTGATAATTTTCGTCCAATTATCATATTAAATTGGGCCTTTACGATGTTTTTCCAAGTTAAACTGAAACTGTTACAGCTTTTCTGCCTTTTAAATAATATAGATATTACACGTTTTTTTCAGCCGCCTTGGATGATGAAGTAATAAAAAGCACAATTGACAATTTGGTTAAGCAAATCATAGCTTTAGAAAACAGCACAAAAAAACAATCTGAAACAGAATATCTGACTGAGATCTCTGCTATGACAGGTTAGTACAGTTCTTTTTACCTGCATTCTCTACATAAGTAATATTTAGTTAAGTCATATTTGTATGTTTTGTGCTAATAATTTGAACTTTCAGATGTAAGTGTTAAAACATTGCGAAGAATAATAAAATAAGGTACTATTAACCAAGGAGAATGGAACACACCGGGTAAAAAGCGTCCGCGACAGCCAACTGTTGCTAATGTTGATAATTTTGATTTATCAGCAATACGCAATAAAATCAATGAATTTTATTGTGTAAAGAAGCAAGTTCCAACTCTGCGAAACTTACTTGCTGATTTAAAAGAATCTATTGGATTTTCTGGTTCTCATGAAACATTGAGACAAATATTGCTCAAGAATGGATTTGAATATAAAAAGAATAAAAATGAAAGATCAATCCTACTTGAAAAGTTTGAACTAGCTGCATGGCGACATAGGTACCTCAGAACAATTGATGAAAAGCGAAAACAAGGTAAATTTATAGTTTACATGGATGAAACCCATGTTCATCAAAACTATAAAGTAACGAAGTCATGGCAAGGACCGTCCACAAGCGGAGTAATTGAAAAAATATCTCCCGGCAAAAGGCATATTGTTGTTCATGCTGGATCTGAACAGGGTTTTGTTTTCAATGCTTTATTAGTGGTCAGTACTAAGTCAAAGATGGCTGATTACCATAATGATATTAATAGTAAAATTAAAACCCAACTTAACACAACCCAGTGTTATTGTTATGGATAACGCTAGTGACCATGTAACGCAATTAAATAAGCCACCAAATATGAACAATTTAAAGACTGCTATTCAAAAATGGCTTACTGAAAATGGAATCCATTATGAACCATATTTTACAAAAGAAGAGCTCATGTGCCTTGTCAATGAAAATAAACCAACTCCAATGTATGAAGCTGAAGAATTATTGAAGGAGCATGGCCATGAAGTTTTGAGACTTCCGCTGTATCACTGTGACTTGAATGCAATTGAACTTATATGGAGTTTGGCTAAACGAAAGGTAGCAAGCAAAAACTTAGGGATTCCAGATAAAGAAATGGAGAACCTTATTAAAGAATGTTTTAATAGTGTGACAGCCAATGATTGGAAAAAATGCACAGATCACACTATTAATGTAGGAAACCAATATAAAACTAGGGACAGGATAACAGAAACGGAATTGGAACCCTTTATTATTTCTCTACGTAATGATGATACTGACAGTGATTTCTCTTATGAAGACATTGAACTTCTAGATTCTGATTCAGACTAATAAATACTTAAATCAAAATGTACTTTATTTTACTTATACTTTGGCTTTGTCAGTAGTAAAAGCCAGAAAATTTAAAAATTGAAGGTGTGACTCCCCATAGAAAAAAATAATTTGCGGCTTTTTCCACTGACAAAGTGCATTTATACTGAGTTATAATACAACTAAATAACATGCGGACGAAGTCGCGGATGTAGGTAAATTATGTCGGTATTTTGCATACTTGTACAAAGAGATATACTTATCCACTTTTAGATCTTATTATAAAGCAATGATGTGAAAAAGTGGATACATCTGTTTGTAGTCGACTGTCCAATCTAAATTACAATTAAAAAAACGTGTAGTAACAGGTCTCTTAAAATTCAAGTGTCAAAAACATTAATTCGGCGTTCTTTCAGTGTTGACACCTCAAAGATTTTTGAATTTGCCGCCGTTTTCTAGGGACACGACTCGCTTGACATACTCTATACATAACGGTTGCTTATTTTAAAAAATAGTTTTTCAGTAAAAAGACAATAAGTACATGTAATTATGCATACATGTCAGGTTTGTTGCCTTCTTTCTACTGCTTAAAAGACAAGTATAGCATAATAAAAGAATCCTTGAACGACGACCCACAAGATGTCAGAAGGTGTAGGATCTCATTTCCATGTGAATGATTGGTGATCACATTACACTATCTCTCTAATCTGTGATCACAGACCAGTCCAGACCAGTGAGTCTCGCCAGACCAGGCGTTTAAATAGTCACGTTGACAGCATTCATCTTGGAGAGTGGAGACTCGAACGGTTAACATTTATGGTGCTGAATTCCTTTTTCAATCCAAAAGCTATTGAGCAAAAAGGATGTGATATACAGACTCACAGTTGGAAGGAAGAACAATGACAAAACTAAAACTAAAGCTCCATCAAGGCTACGGGACCAAGAAGACGTCTGCTTACCTATTGGTCTCAGGTCTGCCCAACTCTTCGATGCTGCAGGTCAGAATAAGTGACTTCCCCTTCACCACACGCCAAGGGGAGTAGACCAGCTTTGCTGGACCGGGAGGATCTAAAAAATATAATATTGTGATTGATAATTGTTTTCTTCTTTGTCACAAACTAGTTGATTACGCTGGATCTTATAGCTTGAGCTATCAATTTCCTCGCGAACCAAGTTTAGTTATACATCTTTTCATACACAATTACACACATTTAGATTCATTAGACACAATGAAAACGGGATATTGACCGCGATCACCTTATAGGTTTGATGAGCTCACGATATTTCGATGCAGTTACATGCATCATCATGCATCGAAATATCGGGAGCTCATCAAACCTCGCGGTCAATATCCCGTTTTCATTATGTCTAATGCAATTGACCGCGAATAATTTAAAACTGTCATTTAGGTTCACACTAATGCGAAGCAATTCGATTATTTAATCGTATGGCATTAGTAATCGTAGGAAATCACACTAAATTACATCATTAAGTCAACATCCAGGTTGCGCAACCATTTAACAGCGTTAGGTATCACGTTCAGGTTGGTAGTAAAGATCGCGGGACCGCGGTGGATGCGGAAAGCACAAGACCGGTCTGAGTGGAGAGCCGCGGGGGAGGCCGCCGGCCAGCAGTGGACGTCTTTCGGCTGACATGGTGATGATGATGAGGTATCACGTTCAGGTAGCAATTCAATGATTTGTGTGAAGTTACCAATTAGCACTGGACCCGCGAAGGAACTAATAGCCGAAGCCCTCTCGTTCTGAGAGGAGGCCTGTACCCAGCAGTGGGAGGTAATAATGGTGATGTGGTGGTGATGGCTTACAGTTAACAACGAGTTCAGTCTTCGGGCTTTCTTCCCCTTCTCCAGCAGTGTTCTTGCCGCGACAGGAGTAGTTCCCGTGGAAGCTTCTGGTGGTATCCTGGAGGAGGAGCATTGATGGGTCCACTTCATCACACAGAGCTTCTGGAATAAGAATTAATGTATCATGAGAGGTCTACTTGAAACACTGAGTGGAAGACATAATAATCGTCCCACGATAACTCTGCAGAAGATATTAATTGGCAACCCAGAAAAATCACGCTGTGGCAATACCTTTTTCATGTCACTCAGAAATTTCTTTAATTACAAATAGTAATGATAGTAGAAATCTAAACTTGCTGTTTTTTTTTAAATATGGCTCTGTCTATTGGAGGACAATGTTGCCAGTGTTTAGTAGGTTTTGCCGTTGTACGGTAAAAAAAAATCTATAAAACGAAATATGAGAAGTATATTAATGGTGGATGGTGAATGAACGATGACCTTTTGTTTGACTATAAATCAGTGTTGACATAAACAAACTTTAGATTTCTACTGTTGCAGAGTTATCGTGGGACGAATATATCTGCTGCTACAGATCGGTAGTAGCATAACAGTTAGAAGAAAGTTTGAAGTTAGTGGACATACTGTCATACCGATAGGCCCTCTAAGCTCTAGCTTCAGACACACATACATAGAACATTGACTGCACAAAAGTTACGTTTCTCCCCAAACGAGACATAATCACGCTAACACAACGCTTAAAAATGGAAAACCCCTTCACCAAATTAATTCTTAAAAAAATCTTAAACAATAACCAATTCTTAAAAAATAATCCTTTAAAACCACCACCATCAATAGCGGCCGGACGGGCCCTTCAGTACTCCGTTTTTGTTGCCAATTTCGCGGCAGTAAATAGTGCCAGCGATATGAGCCGCACGCACGCCGCACGGCGGGCTCGCAACATTGTTCCTATTTCAAAATGTTCCTGGTTCCTGATGTTTATATTAATGTTGATTGTATTTATTAAATTCGTTGGAACAAAAGGTAGATTGAGGATTGAGATTGGGAATGGCTGTAAAGGACTCCGCTTGCGCCATGACAAATATCAGCTGCTACGACTAATATTGATGGGCAAAATACAGGAGAAACGGTGCCCTGGAAGGCGGAAGAAATCAGGGCTGAGGAGTATTAGGGAGTGGACCGGGATCAGCAGTACTTAGCAACTATTCCGGATGGCTCAAGACAGGGAGAAATTTTCGGAGCTAACGACCAACCTCCAGTGATGGAGTGGCAAGATGAAGAAGTAAAGGGCCCCAACTTACTATCAGTCCCATTGTTGCATTCAGGCAGTTTCTTCAGCACCTCTCCATCCAGATACCAGGTGACCTCATCCAGGATCCTGGGGTTCCCGTCAGCCACCTCGCAGGTCAGGGTCACGTTCTTATGGTCAACCTCGTTGAGGGGACTCTTCTCACTCATTACTAGACGGACCGTGGGTTTGTCTAAAAAAAAAAACTCTAAGCAAACTCTGATCAAAGGCGCTAATCACTACACATGAAGTGATAAACGAGCTGTTACCTAAATGTATCAAAAATTTTGACGTGCACATCAGTACCAACTTTGGTGTAAGGGTATGGCACGTAGCACGGAATATTAAGGATTACAAGTTAAGTAGATTCATTTCATTCTCTAAATATATTAAACCTTCTTTTCAAATATTAAACAAGACATAGAATCTTAAACGAGTATGGACAAATTATTATACAAGAACGCTGAATTGACAGATGCAGTTCTTTAAAGGTTTAAACCGACGTTGATAATTTTCCTTGCTATGATGACGTAAGTTTCAATTGACTTACACAGAACGTCAACGCTAATACTAACGTGGCTTGTGCCATTCTCGACGTCATTGATGAGCTGGCAAGCGTAGTCGCCAGTGTCCAGGTCGCTGACATTGACGATTTTCCTTATCACGATGAATGTAATTAACTTACACAGAACGTCAACGCTGATACTAGTGTGCTTGTGCCATTCCCGACGTCATTGAAGAGCTGGCAAGTGTAGTCGCCAGTGTCCAGGCAGCTGACACTGATGATTTTCCTTATCACGATGAATGTAATTAACTTACACAGAACGTCAACGCTGATACTGGTTTGGCTTGTGCCATTCCCAACGTCATTGAAGAGCTGGCAAGTGTAGTTGCCGGTGTCCTGGCCGGTGACGTTGAGGATGATCAGTGAGGGTTGACTGGAGGTTCCAAGATTGAAGTGGGGAGTACGAACATCAACTTTCTCGCCGTCTTTATACCTGAAGGTTAGAATAGTAATGGGGGTTATGCAAGTAAAGTATTTCATAACATGTTTCAGTTTTAGTTTTATGACTAACCATAGAAACCAAAATAATTAATTATACATGTATTATCATCGTCATCATGATCAAATCAGCAGGAAGACGTCCACTGCTGGACGGCGGGCTTCCCGCGGATCTCCACGACGATCGGTCTTCGGATCAGTTTTGCTACCTTTAGCCAATGGCTTCCCGCGATCTTTACCAGATCGTCCGTCCTTGCGGGAGGCACCAACACTTGGCCTTCGCGAGCGGGAACTGGGAACTGGCAAACGTCACGCCTGCGCAGACTCTCATTTGCACAAGCTGACGTTGCTATCCGTTTCATTGACAGTAAGTTGCTCTGTTTGTGTTTTACTCTGTACTTAATTTTCTTGTGTTTAAATAAATATGGTGTAATAGTGTGAGAGACTTTTTTATCGTTCCTTGAACCGAACCCACAAAGGCAACCATGTTTTCATATAATTTTTAAAGAGGCATCATGTTGAGATGGAGCGATCGCGGGATCGCAGTGGATGCGGAAAGCACAAGCCCGGTCTGAGTGGAGAGCCCCGGGGAAAACCGCCGTCCAGCAGCAGTGGCCGTCTTTTGGCTGACATGATGATATTAATGATGATCATGTTACTTACCAGATAACATTCTTGAGAGCTGATGGATTGCTCCTGTACGAACAGTTGAGAAGGATTGTAGATTCCTGGATAACCGTGATGTTGGGCGGATACACTTCTACTTCTGGTGGATCTGAAAGCATAATTAAAAACGGGTTAAGACGTGTCCTAAGCTGCGCTTAAGTTCTGAAAGCATGGACAAAAATGTGGGAGCGGTAGAAACTTGGGCAGAATATTTCAGAAATGAGAGCATGAAATCAGGTGAATTTTTGAGAAATTTTCAAAGAAAGAAAACCAAGTTATTGTTCAATATTTTGTATGGAAGTATAGAGAATTTCATATTTCAGGGTAATATTTGGAGTAGTATCATGAGCGCTTGAAAACGTCCGAACCAAAAGACCACTAATTTGCAAAAACATACATACAGTGGAACGTAGAACCTCCTCCTTTTTTGAAGTCGGTTAAAAAAGACCACTAATCGAGCGTCAGTCAGTCTTAGTTTGGTCGAACGACGACGCTATGACGTATGGCTGACATCGAAAAATGGCGTTTTTAACATGAAACTACCGTGAGACTCAATCATAATAAAATAACTCGAACTCGACTTATATACGTGAGTGATCCCTTTTTATTTCATTATGAAAAATGGCGTGTTGTACTGGGACACATTTTTCGTGAATTTTGTACTAGACCCAAAGCCCACGGTGTCAATGGGGAGAGGAGGAAATAGACCCGCTATTATACTTGGCTGGCAATCCCTGTTTTCCCGGCCTCAGCAGCCATGTACTTACACCAAACTTCCAACTCTTTGGTCCTGCTGAAGGGCGGATCCTTGTTCTCCGTGATGACGTCATTAATGGCTTGGCAGTGGAACTTGCAGGAGTCCTCGAACCGGGTCACTTTGATGGAGATGTTGACTGACGTCACGTAGGTTGTGTCACTCTGAAATGAGTTGATTGGGAAGATGTAAATCACACTCTTCAATAAAGCAAATTGTTCAATTTTTAACACTAAAAAACTTTGTAATTCTGTAGGAGGAGTTGGGCTATGCAAAGATTAGATTGGATTAGATAAATGATTTATTATTCATTGAAAATCACATAGTATCTTAAATGACAAAATTAATTTAAATATGTATAAATTAATTACATGAAAACGAATGACAGTAAAATGTCAAAGCACGTGAAACATAATTTTAAAAAGTCAATTTACTAAAATATTCTTGTATAACGTAAGAATGTCACAAAAAATAAGAGCAATTTACAAATACAATGAAATAAAATACAATCAACATGGTACAGATAATAAAAATATAATCATACCTAAGTCATTGCTAAAAATTAATGGCACTATCTTTTACAGAGTAAGTATTTCAGTGATTTATAAATTTAAGAAGTTTTTAAGTCGGCGTCTTTTATCCACCCATCCAGGACTATAAAGACAGTCCTCAGGCATATTCTACCCTAAATTTTAGCACAAGGACAAGAAGCAAGCACTTGTATTATAGACTTAACATAATCCTCACACAGAAGCTTACGAAATACTTAAACTCGCCAATTTTAACAAAAAAAAAATCTCATCATCCTAAACGCTTTTCGCTTACTTTCTCCGATAAAAGTTGGCAAGATTTTTTTAAATTTATTGCTTTACGTAATAGGGTATAATAGGCAGTGATAGGTCCGGGCCGGCAGCAAAATTTTAATTCCACCCCAAGGGGCCGGGAACCGACGGTGTCTTTGAAAGTTTAAACCGGGATGTAAAGACGCTGGAAGGCCTAGCCTTTGAAAATGTTTATGTACACACCATTGGCCTCATAAGGAAGCTCAAAGTCACTCAGAGGGCCATGGAGTGGGCTATGCTCGGGGTTTCTCTGCGGAATAGAATCAGAAATGATGATATCCGCAGCAGAACTAAGGTTACCGATATAGCCCGAAGAATTGCGAAACTTAATTGCTCGCAGGACTGATGGCCGATGGGGTCAGAAGGTTCTCAAATGGCGTCCGCGGACCGGGAGAGGAGCTGTTGCTAGGCCTCCAACAAGATGGAGCGACGACCTGGTAAAGATTGCGGGACTGCGGTGATGACATGATGATGATGATGATGACACACCATTGACTTACTAACACCATGAACTTTGGGTCTAGTAAAAAATTCATGAAAAATGTATCCCAGGACAACACGATTTTTCGATGAAAGCCATACGTCATAGCGCTGTCGTTCGACCAACCTAAGACTGGCTGATGCTCAATTAGTGGTATTTTTTGCAAATTAGTGATCTTTGGGTTCTGACGTTTTCAAGCGCTAACCCGAAGTCCATGGTGTTGGCAAGTCAATGGTACACGCAAATCATAAGTCCTCTATAATACGTTCAGAAATCGAAGGTAATGACCAGCATTACAACAATCAGTTTTCATCTTCTAAAACAAATACAATTTAAAAATGGGACTCAATTAGAAAAAAGTCGATATGCAACGTCAGCTCGGTATGTTTGTCTTTGATAAAAAAAAAAATCGTCGAATTCGTGATAATGTTTGTTAGATCGATGATTTGGATCGATGTCATGATATATGACCTTATTTCCTACATACATTTCAAGAGTTCACGTTGTTTTAACAACTTCCGTACTTAAATGAAAATAATTGATTTATTGATTATTTTTGTTTTTATTTTTATGAAACATTCATAGAATGAAATTCAACATACAATGACAATGCAAAGAAAAATTCGTTAACCCAGCTGCTTAACGAATTTTTCTTTGCATTGTCATTGTATGTTGACTTCCGTACTTTGTTAAACAATCTTTGGATATTATTCCATAACCGGAAAACTTGTAAAACTTCTAACAGTATCATAAACAACCCATTATTATCGTTACGCCTCAATTACTTGCGTAACATACATGTTCGCTTCCATCGCCCTAACTCCTAAACTTCGCCCAAGTATTAGCAATGTAGATCACTGTTAATTAGATATGCATAGAAAATAACAGGGCCAAGTTCTGTACGTGTATTGTTTAATATTAGGCAATTTATTTAATGCATGCGTGTTAGGCGAACTTGGCAAAGTAATGAAATTTCAAGGGCCAAGTTTGGGAATAATTGTTAACGGGTATTAGGCCATGAATATATAACTATGTTAAGATTCTAAGATGATGTAAGCATTGAAGAGTTTTAAAGGATTTTTTGGATGAAAAAACGGGGTATTTTTGTGTTTTGACTATTTCTTTGTAGTATTCTTAGTACCTGCTTTTTAATCTCCGACGCGAAAAGAGGGGTGTTATAAGTTTGACGTGTGTGGCATCGTAGCTCTTAGATGGATATACAAAACAATACAAGAACTCTTTAATGAACACCACATATCTAATAAGCAAAACAGAAAAAAGGTACAAAAAATAGGATGTAATGATTTGGATGAGCTTTATTTTTATTGAAACGTAATTCTTAGCTAAGTTTCATTAAAATCGATTCAGTCGTTCTTGTGATATGCGATTTTGTAAATAAAATGCAGGGGATTTTTCAAATTATCTAAGGTGTAGTTATAAGTTGATGTTAATTACTGAGCCTTTTCTGTAGAGGGAGAGCTACTCTGTAGCTACTGTGTCGGAGGCCCGATCCCCCCCCCTTTCCTAAGATAAGTTCAGAAGTCGAAGCCATAATTAAACTGTCACGAATTTGTCTGTTTTTTTTTAAATCATATACAAACATCGAACTGGCGTTTCGTAGGTATCGACTATTTTTTTTAATTGAGGCCTATTTTTAAGTTGTATTGGTTTTTGAAGACGAAAATTGACTATCGTACCTACGGTTTCTGAACGCATAACACAGGATATGTGTGTAGAGAAAAATCTTTAACCACAATCAGGCCTTAATATTGACTTTCAATAATAATTTATACAAAACAAAACACCACCTGCAATACATAAATAACTAACGGCAAAACTTCTGACATCACATCACACCGCCATGGCATAATCTCCGTCTAAAAATAATTTCGAACACACCAATGAGTTTGGAAGTTTTATGAATTTGAATTTTAAATTCCAGCTTCACGGGTAAGGTAAACAATACGTGAATTTATTCCGGTGAGCCCCGGATTCATGTAAGGAGACCGAAAAAAAACCGTGCCTTACCCGACTGCGGATAACATAAGCTCGAATAGCTACTCCACCCTTTAGGATTCGAAACTCAAAATCGATCACCGAAAGTAAGCACAGGTAACAAGTATAAACACATATTTAAGATACATCAGTAAAAGACAGATAAAATAATAAATAAATATCGTGGGACAAAATTGACACCAATTGACCTAGTCTCAAAGTAAGCAGTGCTTGTGTTATGGGTACTAGACAATGGATAAACATACTTATAAATACAAATTAAATATCCAAGACTCGAGAGCAAACATTCGTATTCATCATATAGACATCTGCCCCGACCGGGGATCGAACCCGGAACCTCAAGCTTCGTAGTCAGGTTCTCTAACCACTAGACCATCCGGTCGACAAAATAGACCGGAACCTCAAGCTTCGTAGTCAGGTTCTCTAACCACTAGACCATCCGGTCGACAAAATAGACCGGAACCTCAAGCTTCGTAGTCAGGTTCTCTAACCACTAGACCATCCGGTCGACAAAATAGACCGGAACCTCAAGCTTCGTAGTCAGGTTCTCTAACCACTAGACCATCCGGTCGACAAAATAGACCGGAACCTCAAGCTTCGTAGTCAGGTTCTCTAACCACTAGACCATCCGGTCGACAAAATAGACCGGAACCTCAAGCTTCGTAGTCAGGTTCTCTAACCACTAGACCATCCGGTCGACAAAATAGACCGGAACCTCAAGCTTCGTAGTCAGGTTCTCTAACCACTAGACCATCCGGTCGACAAAATAGACCGGAACCTCAAGCTTCGTAGTCAGGTTCTCTAACCACTAGACCATCCGGTCGACAAAATAGACCGGAACCTCAAGCTTCGTAGTCAGGTTCTCTAACCACTAGACCATCCGGTCGACAAAATAGACCGGAACCTCAAGCTTCGTAGTCAGGTTCTCTAACCACTAGACCATCCGGTCGACAAAATAGACATTATTTATCTATATAAGTATGTTTATCCGTTGTGTAGTACCCATAGTACAGGCTTTGCCTAGATTGGGACTAGGTCAATTGGTGTCAATTGTCCCATGATATTTATTTATTTTATTTATTTATATTATTGTATTGTAGTAGGTACTATACAGATTCGCTCTTTATTAGTTGTACCTAATAGTGATAATAAGGCATTGCATTCATCAACCTTTTTTCTCTATAATGATTTCTTCCCTCAAAGTTTAAAGTTAGTTCGTAATTTATGACTGACGATAACTCATCGCGAACAGGGAAACTGTGTTTGTCTAAATTGAAAAATATGGTTTAAAATAGCTTTTTGGAGTTAAATATTAGTTTCTGTGTGAGTTTTGTTTGATGGACTTTATACGTACTGTTATTTCTTTGTGAGTGAGAGCTACAAATTATTAGTTAGGGGCGTTTCCTGGCCAAAAAACTTTTTTTTTAGAAACCAGTTTTTATTTTAAGAAAATAGGCGCGTTAAAGTTCGGCTCAGGGGGCTTATGAAGTCACCTTCGAGTGTGCCGAGGTGTGACGTCACGCGGAATGTCAATACATAATATTTTTGTTTTTTTTATTTATTCGACAAAAGGAAAAATAGGTCTTCAACGTTTTTTGATCACTGATCACTGAAACATGAATACACACATGAATACACAAAAAAAAAGAAACAGAAAACGCTAACCCCGGGAATCGAACCCGGATCCTCGACATTCCGTCTCGCGTGCTAGGCAAGACTAGCACAGGGGCACGCGCTGATTTTTTTTTCATGTATTCAAATCTCAACTCGTTTTTATAACTAAATCTTATTTTTCTTAGTAAATGTGAGTGAAAATTGCTGAAG
This sequence comes from Clepsis dumicolana, assembly GCA_963691665.1. Taxonomy (NCBI): domain Eukaryota; kingdom Metazoa; phylum Arthropoda; class Insecta; order Lepidoptera; family Tortricidae; genus Clepsis; species Clepsis dumicolana. The sequence goes on from OY829529.1 coordinate 1,124,535, forward strand.
TTTCTAATTATAGTATTAGTAGGTATTCAGATAAACTTACCATCTCAACCGTCTCTTGCTGCTCTCGACATGAAACAAAAAAACAAAACATCAAAGTAAAATAAAACGTACGTAAAATCTATCTTAATTAGTAACCGAGACGAATTAACAATTTCAGTATTCATTAGTAGGTAATTTACGATTTAAATAAGATGAAACGGAGCGGTAATAAAAAGGCAGCCATTTTGAAAAGGACAGCCATTCTGAAAAAGGAAACGTCTAATTATTCCATCTATACTGGCTACTAAAGATACAGGCAAGTGGGTAATTTGCGTTGCTATTTGGGTTCAGCGAGGGTTTCATGTTAACAAAATAAACATCGCTAGATGGCGTTAGTATCACGACGTCCTTTTGACGTTTCTGTCAAGTTACCTTGAGGGTCGAGCACGACTTTACGAAAGCTGCGTAACGTTACGGTTATCGTATCGAGATCGAGTAACCTCATACTAAACTTTAGTTCCAAATACGCGCTGGCGCTGGTCCAAACGTCATACAAACTCGACAAAACGTTTACTATTCGACTTTACGTTACGCAACATTCGTAAAGTCGTGCGCGACCCTCTGTTATTCATAAACCTATTTTAAAAAGACATGTCAAAATTGTTTACCTTCTTTCTAATGCAAAAAAAACGAAGTAAGTATAGTTAATGCTAATGCAACTTTCCTACACAAATTTTCTTTCTATAATAAGAATTCGGGGTAGGTATCGTATGGATCTTTCGTCAAAAGCGTGTGTTTAACTTTGACAAAGTATTCAGGTTCCTAATTCGCAAAAAGTACCATGTCGCTTTATATCATTAAGCAATGATTAATGATCAAAGGAATTAAATGACGAGGTACTCGTAACCCTACACAGAATATTCCTACAGAAGTGTGTCCTATCGGTTGTCTATTAGTACCGAAATGTGAGTACCGGTGTCGGTACCGGTGTTTAATACCGGTCTGAGTGGAGAGCCCTGGGGGAGGCCTACGTCCAGCACTGGACGTCAATCGGCTGACATGATGATGATGATGACGACCGAAATGTGACACTGGCGTTCGAGTGTGTAAGTTTTAGAAAATTCATACATTGGATAAATGCACTAGTTGAAAAACAATGGATAAATTAATGTCCTAATTGGGCAGTACACAATAATTTTATGTGAAAAGTGCACCTTTTGAAGAATGTGTGTTTTAGCGTGCAAATTGTCAATACGGAGAAACATGGCGGTCAAAGGATCCCCAAAAATTGTGGCAAATCCGCTTGCATTTAAAGCACGATAGAGACAATTAAAAGCCGAATTTCCCGAACGGCGCGAAGGGCGGCCATCTTCCTTTTTTACTTTTTAATATTTCACGACAGATGTAGACCAGGAGCCATAAGTCCGGATTACGGATCGGGGGATTTTTGAATTCGTGAAAACGAATTAATTGGACGGAATTTTACTTGGAAAAGTTTTCGAGGGTGCTCTAGTGATGGGAAGTGACGTGTCGATGTTTCGAATATTTATTTAGTAACTTAAAGTGTTCTGTATACACCAATGATATTAAATAGTATATAGTATGGATGATTGTGTGTTATGGTCCGATTAAAGATTATCGGTAAGGGGCCGTTTACATAATGTGCGCTGCGCATACTACTGGGGGAGAATGTGGATGTGTTTTCGTGTTCTCTCAGTGAATTCACTAGGTCTACACTGTTCACTATTATGTTATACGTCTGATTTAAAATATTTTTTGTATACCTACCTAATTTAATTTAAATGGCAAGTAATAAAGTTGTAAAATTCTGTTATACTACTGTTATTGTCCTACTGTTATTGTATTGTTGTGTAGGAAATAAATAAATAAATTGAATTTGAAACAAAAACCGGTAGTGTACTTTGCACAGTTGGTCATCGCGTCACTTTCATAGAGTTGTTTGAAGTGAACTGACAGAAAGAGTGGTCCATTGGTATTTCAACTTCCTGCTTATTATAAATGTAATCTCGTTGTATGGGACCTAGAAACGATTACTTCGTGAATGCTACTGAGACATTTAGGTACCTTATTTTCTGCTATCTTGAAATGCTTACTTGTCAAAAGCATCTTCCACTAATAACAATATTGTCCAGACAAATCACAATACTTTGAACACAATAAAACTGTCGCAATGAAAATTTTATTTCCAAAAGGTCCACAGTTTCCGTCCACCTGCCAATAAGTTCAAAACAAACATAAAATAAGTAAACTGATAACAGTTTGGCGTCCGCCCAAACATCTTTCAGTAACGAACTGCCAGCCATTTATCGATAAACATCCGACGCTATGATTAGCTATCACTGGCGGGAAATTTCACGTTATTAAATTTGACAGTTTTTTTATTATTTAAACCTAAAGCACGGTGAAATTGAGAGCACTGCCAGTATCGATACAATGATACAATGTTGCGTTCTTCAAAATAATAAACCTGCTGTAGCAAGTTAATTTATAACGAGGTATCTGTACCATTTATAGAAAAGTCCTGACTGACTGACTGGCTGATCAACGCCCAGCCCAAACCCCTGGACCTAGAAGCTGAAGTTTGGCATAGAGCTTCCTTTCATAATGTACACTGGGGATAAGACGGGATTTTTCGAAGTTCCTCCCCTAAGAGGGTGAAAAGGGGGTTTGCGAAATATCCACGGGATAGATATTAGAAATAGAGAAAGCTAGTTTCGTATAAGACTGAGACTTCTGCTTAACACAATAACGCCATCTATGAACTGAAAGAAAAAAATTACTTTTATAGATCTTCTGTGAAGTTTTGTTTAGAAAAAGTATCTTCTCTAATACAATTCAATGTTCTAGACATATTCAGAACGGGATATTCAAAGTATCTATTATGCTTTTTTTATACAACGAGGAAGGCAAGCGAGCAAGTGGGTCACCTGATGGTAAGTGATCACCACTGCCCATAGACACCCGCAACTCCGGAGGGTTTCCAGATGCTTTGCCAACCTAGAGGGCTAAGATGAAATACCTCTATGTTTGTGATGTACGAGAGTTTTGTTTTCGAACAATAACGGTATTTCGGACTTGCTCAATCACTTGCTGAAATATTTCTGCTTCATTTTGTCCCATCGTGGCCCAAATCTTGGAAGTTAAATATGTAGTACATGTATTAGATGACAATGTAAGTGCAGTCATTTGAGAACCTTCTGACCCCATCGGCCATCAGTCCAGCGAGCAATGTGCCTCGCCCACTGCCACTTAAGTTTCGCAATTCTTCGGGCTATATCGGTAATTTTAATGGTGAATGGAGACGTCCAACAAGATGGATCGACGACCGGGTAAAGATCGCGGGACCGCGGTGGATGCGGAAAGCACAAGACCGGTCTGAGTGGAGAGCCGCGGGGGAGGCCGCCGGCCAGCAGTGGACGTCATGAGGCTGACATGATGATGATGTAATTGCAGTTAGCAAAAATACTTTTAACAGTTAACTTGTTTTATCGATAACCGTGTCCCATCCCTACTGTTAATACGATTACCGGTACTGGACATTAAGGATATTTCCTCTTTCGTGTCGATTGTTTTTTTCAGTCTGCAAAATTATGCAGCTGAAGTGTTTTACAGGTGAAATTTGGGTTCCTTAGGAATTTCAATAGCTTTTACGACGAACGATAAAACCTAGAGTACTGCTTATTGTTATGAACTAAAAACAATAAAATTAATTTGCTCAGCCGCGACCACACGTGAAAAACAGCTACGTCTGTGCGGCAAATGTATGTTTCCATGCAACACCTCCATCACCACCTACACGAATCATTTTTAATTTTGTCTGAGTCTGTTTTTTTTTTATTATAAGATTTGTATTGAAATTTGTATGGAAACGACAATTTTAATGACTAGGCTGTATCTTTTGATTGAGTTGACTAAGAAATTTGATTTTTACATAGGTGCAAGGGAATGCAGGTTTGAGTATTTGATAATAATTTCAGCCTTTGATAATAATTTCCACGCGTTCCAGAGAAACAGGGCCTTGACAGACAGACAGACAGACAACAAAGTGATCCTATAAGGGTTCCATTTTCCTTTTTGAGATGTGGAACTCTAAAAAAAGGCCCCATGTGTGTTATCATGTAGGTTATTTTTAATTATGAAGACTGAGCTTTTGCGTCGCTGAGTATATTTTGCCAACGTTTCCACCTGTATGAACAATTATATCGGAAAGGCCACCTTTTGATAAAGTACTTGTAAACTTTTAACGTTGACGTAAATATTAAAATTAATCCTAAAATAAGACTAAACCTGACTTAGAAATGTGATATTGTCATTGTATAATATAACGGGTATAAATACTAGGTTTCGCTAACCCATTTTTTTTTATACAACGAGGAAGGCGCAACAAGCGAGCAAGTGGGTCACCTGGTGGTAAGTGATCACCACTGCCCATAGACACCCGCAACTCCGGAGGATTTCCAGATGCGTTGCCAACCTAGAGGGCTAAGATGAAATGCCTCTTGTGCCCGTAATTACACCGGCTGTCTTACTCTCCACACCGGAACACAACAGTGCAAGCACTGCTGCTTAGCGGCAGGATTAACGAGTAAGATGGTGGTAGCGATCCGGACGGATCTCGCACAAGGTCCTACCACCCGCAAAACCTAGTATTTATACCTGTCCTAGTAGGTATAGTCGGGGAACGAAAAGATTTATCACTTTTCGACCTTAACTCGTTGACATAGTCGAAAGGAAGGCAAACGAGCAAACGGGTCACCTGATGGTAAGCGATCACCACCCCCCCTGAATGAACCTTTTCATCACCAACCCTTTTTACGTTCCACTGCTGGGCCCAGGCCTCCTCACAGAACGGTTACGGCTAGGGGCTATAGTTCCCACACGGGCCCAGTGCGGATTGGGAACTTCACACACATCATTGAATTGCTTCGCAGGAGTGTGCAGGATTCCTCACGATGTTTTCCTTCACCGAAAAGCTCATGATAAATTACAAATGGAATTCCGCACATAAATTCCGAAACACTCAAGAGATCAAAGCACCTTTTCATTCCGCGACTATGCTACTTTTCAGGTCAGGGGGGGGTGGTGATCACTTACCATTAGGTAATCTACCTGCTCGTTTGCCGTCTTAGTCGCATAAAAGCGTTGGTAGCGATCCGGATCGACCTCGCACAAGGTTCTACCACCTGCATTAATTGATATTAATAGACTCTCTGCCAGAAAATCGGCGTGAAGCAACAGCACCCCTGTTGCGTTTCGTTCGGTCAGTGAGAGCGCCGGAGGCCCGATCCCCCCCCCCCGCTTTCATCTATCCCTTTTCCTCCTTAAAGTCCGGCGACGGACTAGTGACTCTTGGGGCTGCTGGTTGTCATGGGTGGCTGTGATCGCTTACCATCAGGTGAACCGCTTGCTCGTTAGCCTGATCTTTCAATAAAATAAAAACCGGACAATTGCGAGTCGGACTCGCGCACGAGGGTTCCGTAGAAAGATTTTAACGCTTTTCCCCAGTGTTTTAAGAAGTCCAATCTCAGCAGAGCCCTGCTCCTAAGCAAAATGTACGCAGTGTGGGGTCAACTTATATTGGTCTGCGTAATCTACAGACAGACATAAAAATCTAAGATTTTGAGATTTTCTGAGTGGTTGCGCTATAAGAGCTACCTTCATACCAAATTTCAAGTTTCTAGGACAACTGGAACTACCCCTTAGGTTTTTGGAAATCGGCAATTTATATGGAAATGGCCTTTTTAATTACTGTATCTTTTGATTGCGTTGACTTAGAAGGTTGATTTTTTTACAGCTTCAAGGGACCGCAGGCTTGAGTATTTGATATTAATTTCAGCATGCTACCTTCACGCGTTCCCGAGAAAAAGGGTCTTGACAGACAGACAGACGGACAACAAAGTGTTCCTATAAGGGTTCCGTTTTTTCCTTTTGAGGTACGGAACCCTAAAAATACTAGCTTTCCGTACCTAGTATTTTACTCGTCGTACAATACTAGGTGTTTTTCCCCGTTCCACTCACCCCTGACAGGTAGTCTTAATGACGCGCTCATTATTAACGTACCCTCCTTTATCCTGGTAATTAATTTAGACCTCTCATAATTAGAATAAAGTCCGTTTGCGAAAATATAATTTTTTATTACGAGTTTTGTTTAAACGGCCATTTTGTTAGCAGGTTAACACCGTTTTTAGGTGAAATATGGGTTTTACCAGACTGCTCAGGGAGGGTTATGTTTTTCGAGCGTATGTATGTCTAATTCCTTGGCACACTCTCTACAGCCTAAACCGTTTGACGGATTTCAACGTACCTACGATGTGTCATTTAATTCGTCTCGTATGGAAGTGACATGTGTGTGACATGTCTTAGGGTATGGTTTTACAATATTCGTATAAAAAGTAATAAAACAATATTAATACAAAATACAAAAACATTATAAAAACCTAACCTAGGGTGCCGCCGGTAGCGAGGCGGGGCCTAAGCTACCGGCGGTCAGGGCGACAGAGAGAGGAACCTCCTGACTATCCGAGCCGTGTCCAGGAGTACCGCCTCCTGTATCTGACCCTTGACCCAACCACCTAGCGAGAGCCTTTTAAGGTGATGGTCAAGGCTCTTCGCTATTAGACCGTTCGCCGAAACGACTATCGGGACAGTGATCGTCGAATCAACAGGCCACATGGCGGTAACCTCGTGAGCCAAGTCAAGGTACTTGCTGACTTTGTCCTTCTCGGCCTTCACGAGGTTCATTATTAGATACGTATATTATTGTTAGGTTATTATTGTTTCCCAGAATTACAGTCGGCTTTTCTGTTTTTAATTTTAAGTTGTTTGGTTGGTTGGTGGTTGGTTTCTGTTTTATTTACGAACGTAGGGTACATGGTTTCTAGTCCCGGCGGGGATAAATATTTGTGTGATGAATACTAGCTTTAGTACTCCAGTTAAGCTGTTGCCTGTTTTTTTTTATAGCATGTCGGTGGCAAACAGGCTTGGGGCTCTTATCTAGGCTTTAGTTGTTACTTATGAAAATGCAAGGATTTCTCGTTTGAGGATAAGAAAGTTTTCAAATTCAAATTCATATTCAAAATTTTATTCAGCAAATAGGCAGTTGAATGCTCTTTTACACGTCATTTTTTTGAGTCTACCAGCGCTTTCGGAAAGACCATGATTGCCAAGAAGAATGCGCCGCAAGAAACTTGGCACAAAGTATTTTTTTCTAAAAACAAGTTACATTAGCTCTTACAATACGTAACCACAGATAAATTACACAAAGAAACCTCACTCTATCATTAAAAAAATTAAGAATGAAAAAAAAAATACCGTATTTTGGAAACAAGTGTAAAAAATAATTATTAGAACATCACAACTGGAACACTTTACTTTACTGGCACGTTTTAATTGAGCAGGAGATGTATAGGGTTTTAGTGAAAGACTTAAATTGATTATTCATAATTTATAAGTGACTTCAGTTTAGGCTCGTAGTCGCGCGAGCAGAGCGTTTGCGCAGTGTTCGCTTCGCTGCCGTAGAGGCGTGTGCTCTCAGAGGAAGGACTACAGATTAGTCTCAACTCTTGATTGCGTCTGACGGTAGTTTTATGGTAAAACTAGGTCAACTGTACAAATAGAAAAATTGCAAGTTACAGGGCAGCACACGTGTACAAAGCCGGACTTACGCCTTAAAGGGACCTCTTTCACAATATTTAGTTATTAGTTTAATATACGCACTAAGTCTATGTTAAGCTAATGACGTCGAACGTTTTCACAATAAGTTACTAACTGCAAGACTACAAAAGATTTCTCAATCGATTAAACATATTAAATAACCGGCCTAGTGCGAGTCGGACTCACGCACGAGGATTCCGTAGAAAGATTGTAACGCTTTTCCCCAGTGTTTTAAGAAGTCCAGTGTTAGCAGAGCCCTGCTCCTAAGCAAAATATACGCAGTGTGATGTCAACTTATATTGGTCTGTGAAATCTACAAATAAACATATTTTTTTTTAGATTTTGAGACTTTTCGGAGTGGTTCTGCTATAAGAGCTACCTTCATACCAAATTTCAAGTCTCTAGAACAACTGGAAGTACCCTTTAGGTTTTTGGATTTCGGCAATTTGTATAGAAATAGCCTTTTTAATGACTGTATCTTTTGATTACGTTGACTTAGAAGGTTGGTTTTTTCACAGTTTCAAGGGACCGCAGGCTTGAGTATTTGATATTAATTTCAGTATGCTACCTCCACGCGTTCCAGAGAAAATGGGTCTTGACAGACAGTAAGACAGACAGACAGACGGACAACAAAGTGATCTTATAAGGGTTCCGTTTTTTCCTTTTGAGGTACGTAACCCTAAAAAGCTACTATGGAAAACCTGTAATTTATAAACTTATGTTTCCAGAGAAACGCTGTACATTATATTTAGCATTTTCCATAAATATTTCACGATGTATACACTCTTTTTACCGTTCTCCAGAGTAAACGATGCCACATTATTTATCATTCTAACATACCTTTTCTGTAATTGAAAACAAACATGGCGCCTAATATTTTTCATGGAAAAATACTGATATATTATCTCGAACAATTACTTTGTCAAATATTAGAGGCTATGTACTGAGATTACGGCTCTGTGAAAAAAGGAATAGTGTACTGAGATTACGGCTCTGTGAGAAAAGGAATACTGTACTGAGATATCCTTTACATTTCTGTCTCATTGTCCGTCAATTTTCTGAGTGTCTCATTGTCTGTGAACTAATTAGAAAAGTTAATAAACTTAAATTTTATTCAGCAATTAATAATTATGCAATTGAATGCTCTTATAGTCGTCATTTATTTCATTTCATTTTTTTCTAAAAATCAGTTATGTGCAGATCATCGATCAAGAGGAAATTTTTATTCAAAAATTGCAAACGGTAATCCGCCATCTTGGGTCCAAATAAAAATTTCGAATCCGAGCTTATAGCCGTATTTAAGTATACTTAGTGAATGTCGTATAGCGATAGGACATCAATCCGGTGCGTCTCTCTAATTAAAACATCCCATCCTCTAAGGAAAATTGAATTTTGCACACAAGAACACCGAGTGCATGGAGCTTGAAACCTGGAAGCTGGATGTGTCAACAATGGCGAATGCTTAAAAACCTTTCTTAGGGTTCCGTACCTCAAAACGAAAAACGGAACCCTTATAGGATCACTTTGTTGTCCGTCTGTCTGTCTGTCTGTCAAGAGCCTTTTTCTCTGGAACGCGTGGAGATAGCATGCTGAAATTAATATCAAATACTCAAGCCTGCGGTCCCTTAAAGCCGTGAAAAAATCAACCTTCTAAGTCAACACAATCAAAAGATACAGTCATTAAAAAATCCATTTCCATACAGATTGCCGATTTCCAAAAACCTAAAGGGTACTTCCAGATGTCCTAGAAACTTGAAATTTGGTATGAAGGTAGCTCTTATAGCACAACCACTCGGAAAAGTCTCAAAATCTTAAACTTTTATGTCTGTCTGTAGATTTCACAGACCAATATAAAATGACCCCACACTGCGTACATTTTGCTTAGGAGCAGGGCTCTGCTGACACTGGACTTTTTAAAACACTGGGGAAAAGCGTTAAAATCTTTCTACGGAACCCTCGTGGGCGAGTTTGACTCGCACTTGGCCGGTTTTTTTTTAGTTCCGTACTTCAAAAGGGAACCTTATAGAAGAGGACCTTAATGAAGATCAACAGAAAACCACAGTGCAAGCTCTGCTGCTTAGCGGTAGGATTAGCGAGTGAGATGGTGATAACGATCCTGACGTACCTTGTAGCTGGGGTGCTATTGCAAAATACCTTGCACATTATGACTATGCGCTGAAACTTGGCACAGTGGTTCCCTAGGTGGCCCTGAGTGGATTAAGACCGGGAGCCATCGTCAGCCGCCTCGCGGGTAGTGGGGGGAGGGGGGGGGGAAGTTTGGTTGCGACAGTCTTTTATTATCATAGACAAATATACCGAGCTGCCAATTGCACCTGGTATCGAAGAAGCAATGGATGCCATTGAATAATGCGTCATGATAATGTATTGATAGATGAGATTATCATCTTTTTGAATCAGTTCGTCTGTTATATGGTTTCAAAGACTGAACCTGAATATTTTGTGACAAATATTATTATTTTGGACCAGATTCGTGAACTACAGTAAACAAGTGCCGTAAATATTTATTTACAAAGAAGGACCGGGAGTTAGACCACATTCCACCGACCAAAGCTGCTTTATATCTGTATTTTTTACGAGTCATGTATCAGGGGATGTATGGGATCAATGAAAATAATCGATTTATTGATTATTTTTGTTTTTATTTTTATGAAACATTCATAGAATGAAATTCAACATACAATGACAATGCAAAGAAAAATTCGTTAAGCAGCTGGACTTGAACCAGCAACCTCGGTTATCCGTACCACGCTCCACCAATTAAGCTATACTTAACATTAAAAAAAAAAACGTTGAACGTTAAGTATAGCTTAATTGGTGGAGCGTGGTACGGATAACCGAGGTTGCTGGTTCAAGTCCAGCTGCTTAACGATTTTTTCTTTGCATTGTCATTGTATGATGTATGGGATCAGTCAACAGCGGCTCAAAATCTACCCTGTCCTTCTATATGGAGGTGGACGAAAGTGTTCATGAAGATTGGGAGTCTACAAGGACTGACCTGCATGTAACTGCTGAAACTTGCTTAGAAATAGTCAGATGCGAGTGTAAGAAACAGTGCCGCGGCAGGTGCAATTGCCAGCTCGGTATATTTGTCTATAATAATAAAAGACAGTCAAATTCGTGACAGGTTTGTTATGACTTCGGCTTCTGAACCCATGTTAGAGTAGGTGCTTATAATGTGTGTAGATAAAGTACCTAATGTACGCAAATCTGCATAATTAGACCCTAAAACACTCGTGTGATATTATTATGAAAATCGCCTTCGGCTCGTTTCATACAACCATACTCGTGTTTTAAGGACATTTATAACGTAACATTAGCATAAATTACTATTTTGTATGGTTAAAACAGTACCTAACCCCTACTTCACGGACGAAACAGTTGAACCGCGCATTGAGATCACCTTGACCCGCGCGTGATATTATTTTTTATCTGTCGTTTGTTACAATATTTATACAGTAAACTATATATTTTTAGGGTTAAAATAAGTGTGGCTTTATGACTGTATTTTTTGTTTAGCGATATCTGTTGTGGTTTTTAAAAAAAAAGAGGTAAGTATGAATAAAACTTGTTTCTGATTTTTAGATTTTTCTGTTTTATTTAATTTTTTTGTTAGAAAGTGCATTATTTTAGTACTAGAAATGGATTCGCCATTCTTAATTTAGCCAAAAATGATATCACACTTGCCCTAGTGCGTACGGTTTTAGAGGAATATGGCTCAAAGCGAAGCGCGGCGGAACCAAACTCCCCCCCCTCCGCCCACTACCCGCGAGGCGGCTGACGATGGCTCCCGGTCTTAATCCACTCAGGGCCACCTAGGGAACCACTGTGCCAAGTTTCAGCGCATAGTCAAAAAGTGCAAGGTTCCCGTACAACAGATCGCACTAGCACCCCAGCTATTGTAGAATCTGCTAAAAACGTCTCACCCTGCTTTTCCTGCACCCGATGTGATAACAAGACGGTTTCCTCTCCCTTACACGGAAACGCACTTGTACGCTGACGTCTAAGATTTCATCATCATCATCACATCAGCCGAAAGACGTCCACTGCTGGCCGGCGGCCTCCCCCGCGGCTCTCCACTCAGACCGGTCTTGTGCTTTCCGCATCCACCGCGGTCCCGCGATCTCTACCAGGTCGTCGCTCCATCTTGTTGGAGGCCTACCGACAGCTCGTCTCCCGGGCCGTGTATGCCATTCGAGAACCTTCTGACCCCATCGGCCATCTGTCCTGCGAGCGATGTGCCCCGCCCACTGCCACTTAGGTTTCGCAATTATTCGGGCTAAGAGTAAGATTTGATGCCATCTAAACCACGCTCGTTTTTACCCTAAAACCGCGCTCTCGGCTAAGGGGGAAGCCCTTCCAGTCTCCCCACATCCCAGTCTAATGGGTGACGAAATTAGGTCGCGGCTAGCAATTTTTCATTCTGTCACGCGGTCGCTTTAATAAGACTCTAGTTCTTATGCTTAAGACGCAGGATTATTTGATATATTGAACATTCTTGAAGGGAGCTGTAATACTGATGAGTAAGGGAATAAGATAGTAGGTGCTATTGATTTAGGAGGAAAAGTTGAGTTTACATTCATACCTACAGACCGGTACATTTTTGAAAAATCTGCCATTTTTCGGAGCTCATATCTGGGCTCATATTGGGAATAGGTAAGTAGTAATTATAACCAAAGTTGTAGAAAAATTGATCAGCCATCATTGGGTAGTATAACAAAATTTCCTACAACGCATCGTTTTCAAGGTGTGAACAAAAAACCCAAAAACGGAACCGTACCCATACTAGGGTTTGCCTCCGAGGGGTTGGGAGTCAAATTAGTGACAGGTTTTTTATGCGCTCGGCTTCTGAACCCATCTTACAGTACTTTATAATATGTTTGTAGATAAAGTAATGCATGCAACTCTACATAATTAGCAGTGGGTGGCTAACGGATGAAAATTACATCAAAATAATTTCGAACGATATAGCTGATATGGATATGTCCACAAATTTTTTTTTATACATAAATACTGCTCGAAATTTTAATAAAAGTCTTATCCATCTCATGCTTTCGTCGTCATTATTGCTTTTATCGGCGCACTTTGATAATTAGGCCTTAAAACAATCGTGTGTTCCTAATATTATATTTATCTCGTGTTTTAACTGCCCTCACTGTGTGGTAGTTTCAAATTCAAAATTCAAATTCAAAATAATTTATTTGCTGGAACACGGTTACAATGATCTTAAATCAAGAACAGTTCATGCGTATCCAACCTGCATGCAGGTGTGCAAAATCACGTCAGTCACTTTTACCTAATTTTATTTCTAATTTAATTAATGGTAGTCAAATGTATTAACAATGTCAAATATTCATTTTATTATTAGCGATTTAGGTTTTAGCGCATCAAATATTCTTTAATATTATAAAAACAATTTTCGTTTCGCTTATAGTTCGATTATTTATTCATGAATCCTTAGCAAATACCACTCTTAATCAAGTAAAGTAGTTAAGTGTCAAATAATCGTGTAACTTACAGAACAGACCGAGCGGAAAGCAATTATCTCCTCTAATTCAAAACGCTTTCCCATTTGACACAAGCTACGAGATATTGCGATAAAATAAATAGCGTTCCGTTAGAGCGATATTTCAGGTTATAATAAAATAAGGTCAATGTCCCTGTACACGACACTGACTCAATAATTTGAAAAATATAGGTAATTTTTGTTCTTATTGAAATAGGGAGGAAAACAAGCAAGCGGGTTACCTGATGGTAAGCAATCACCGCCACCCATGTGAATCAGCAACTCCGGCACCCTTATTGACCGAACGAAACGTGACAGGGGTGCTGTTGCTTCACGCCGATTTTCTTCGAGAGGGTGGTACTTCTCCGGACGAGCCGGCCCATTCGCACGGCAGCAAATAGCTACAGTATGGCTCTACCACTACGAAGTTTGTTTAAGTTGAGCATAGCATAGCGAAGACGCCGGTTCCAGTCTAGCTTTTTATTTACCAAAAAAATTACACAGTACAAAAAAAGCATTACGAAACCAAAGCGCTAAGCTTAAATTAAAAACAGAATAAAACAAACAGTACACGACAATTGTAACATGAAACTACTGTGAGGCTCAATCCTAGTGCATTAACGTCATAACGAATCAATAAATTAGCGTGTGCTCCCAGAGGAAGAACTACCGATTAGTCCAATATAGAAGTCCAACAACACGTGACTGATCCGACCAATGAAACTAACGTTTTAACGTAACATTAACTAAGTAAAGATTAGATGTTATTTGCATTACGATTGTATTTATTTTAACAAAGGCTGCGTCAAGATTAGAGCGCTCATACGGAAATCTTCGAACGCGTATCGCTTATGACTGGTTCCCCAAAAACAGCGCTAAGGAAATGAAAGCATGAAATACGCGGCTCTGCCCGAGATGTCCTCTATTACAGTAATTGCGCAAGAGTTTGTCTGTAAACAACGCGAAGTAGGACCGTAGGAACATGATATCGATAGTGCCTTACTGGTCCGGCTATCGACAGTTGACCCTAGTAGATATTTAGACGCGTACAATACAATACCGTGGAGGCGTTTTACACCTCTGCTGATTTTAAATTTAGTTTAAATTGACCCTAGAGACTATACAATCTCTAAGCCATTTAGATTAAGTATCATATTATAGTATTAATTCTGGGACCCTATACATCCCCTTGTAATTCTAAAGATATTTGACCTGGAGACCCTATACATCTCCTGCTCAATTAAAACGTGCCAATAAATTAAAGTGTTCTGGTTTTGCTGTTCTAATAAATTTTTTTTTCCACTTTTTTCTAAAATACGGTATTTTTTTTCTCTTTATTTTTTTTTTAATGATAGAGTGAGCTTTCTTTGTGTAATTTATCTGTGGTTACGTATTGTAAGATCTGATGTAACTTGTTTTTAGAAAAAATGACTTTGTGCCAAGTTTCTTGCGGCGCATTCTTCTTGGCAATCACGGTCTTTCCGAAAGCGCTGGTAGACTAAAAAAAAATGACGTGTAAAAGAGCATTCAACTGCCTATTTGCTGAATAAAATTTTAAATTTTGAATTGAATTTTGAATTTTGATACGTAGTTATTGAACATCCAAGACTCGAGAGTAGACATTCGTATTCATCTACATAATTTGCACCATATTTGCGGGTGGTAGGACCTCGTGCATTTATTTTAGTTATTTTTTCTCACATACGTAATAAAAATCATAGCTTTTTACGTATCTTATTTATTGTCATGTTTCTTGTATACTTATTTATAGCATTAAAAAGCATCTATATCGATAGTTTCTTGGCCTGCTCCCATCACTATTCCTGATTGCATTGCAGCGTGCAACAAAAGGGCCGTTCTCAGCATTTTCATCGCTTATTTGAGTTTTTCTTCCTCTCTGGAGTTGGGGTTCCTTATTATTAAATAAGTTTTAAAAGTTTAATATATATAGTTAAATACATATATATTTTTTTTTAGACGAAGTCGCGGGCAACAGCTAGTACGCTATATGTATGTCTATGAATTCAACACAATATTTATTTACTGAACATCTGATAACAAACTTCAAGGAAAACTACAAGGACTACTGAAAATTACAAGGTCGCAATACGCGGTTTTATACATTTTGCACTTCCAGTAAACACTGGACGAATTATTTTAAGCCTCGCTACAATTCCTTTAATGAAGTCTGACAATTTTAGCATAGAATGATACAAAATCAGATGGTTCAGTGTATTCTTATTACCGCTTTGACTTAACTTTTATAATAGTACTAGCTTAAGCCTTATGCTCCGCGGCTTTGCCCCCGTGAAATATTTCAAAATTGGCTAGTTCCCTATCCCGTGGGAATTTCGAAAAATGCCTTCTTAGTGCACCTCTAGGTTACTCAAGGTACATGTTTGCCAAATTTCAAGTCTCTAGCTCCAGTGGTTTAGGCTGTACGTTGTCTGTCAGTCAGTTAGTCAGTCACGGTACTGTTTCGTAGGTATAGATAGGTAATCTTTTGCTTACTTTAAACTTAATTTATTGAATCAGGCGTTACTTTGCGGAGGTCCATATTTATGAACTAAAAACAATTAATTTGCTCACCCGCGGCAAGTTCTTGTCGCGGGTGAGCAAAGTAATTGTTTTTAGTTCATAACTTTAAACTTGCCTTTATAAAAACTAGTGGCTCTGTGAGCTATAGATCTCGCAAGCTCACTTTTTTTTAAATTTTCAAAACACTAATCCACAAAATAACTATATTTATGATAACCAAACCTGCTCACAAAATTTCACGAAAATCGGTTGAGAAATGCAACCTGTAGATGAGAACAGCCAGACAGACATCGGACATGCGGGTGGTAGGACCTTGTGCGAGGTCTGTACGGATCGCTAACACCATCTCACTCGGTAATCCTGCCGCTAAGCAGCAGTGCTTGCGCTGTTGTTTCGGTGTGGAGAGTAAGACAGCAGGTGTTATTACAGGCACAAGAGGCATTTCATCTTAGCTCTCTAGGTTGGCAACGCATCTGTAAGCCCCTAGAGTTGCGGGTGTCTATAGGCAGTGGTGATCACTTACCATCAGGTGATTATTTCATTGATTATTTCATTCTGTCCTTAGTATTTGTTGTTATAGCGGCAACAGAAATACATCATAATGTGAAAATTTCAACTGTCTAACTATGCTCATGATATACAGCCTGGTGACAGACGAACGGACAGACAGGCTGACGGACAGCGGAGTCTTAGTAATAGGGTACCGTTTTTTTACCCTTTGGGTAGGTACGGAACCCCAAAAAAAACATATGAAAGAATTTTTGCCCAAGCTAAAACGGAGAGGTTTCACTTGTGCTCCGCGCTCGTTCGGTCAATTATGAAGCACACAAATACGCAAAAAACCTCCTGCCAGTGGAACTTCTATTTTTTTTCCACAGACCATTTCAAAACAGAAGGCGTACTCTGCTCTGTTCTGTGGCAGGGGCTGTGTTCCGGTTGGAAGGCGAATTGGCGCGGTCGGTGCACCTGCCGGCGGCAGTGGACGAACAATAATGGCATGGAGTCGAAGACAAGAAGTCGGTTTAAATTTTTTATTTAAAATTCTGTTTAATCTTCCGATCACGATTGTAAAATAATTGTAACAGGGGCTATTTTCCGCAAATCGACGACTAGTTTGACGATATCCGCAGTAGAACTAAAGTTACCGACATAGCTCGAAGAATTGTAAATCTTAAGTCCGATGGGGCGAGAAGGCTCTCGAATGGCGTCCGCGGACCCGGAGACGAGCTGTAGGTAGGCCTCCAATAAGATGGAGCGACGACCTGGTGAGGATCGCGGGACCGCGGTGGATGCGGAAAGCACAAGACCGGTCTGAGTGGAGAGCCTTGGGGAAGGCCTGCGTCCAGCAGTGGAAGTGTTTCGGCTAACATGATGATAATGATGATGATGATGATGAAAGTGACTTTGTTCACCCGCGATCACAAGTGTGTGTTTTGTTTTGATTTCAGCTCATAATAATCTGTCTGTCTGTCTTACTCTCCTGCGGCAAAATTTGAGCGAAATAAGGTCATAGACTCAAACAGTATTCACCGTTCAATGGAAACATTGTTGCCCGATATTCATTGCAAATAATTACAGAAAATAAATTTAATGAAACTACAATAAATTACACCACTCCACACCTTCCCCTGTTCCCAGCCAGCCAGTCTCCAATAAGTCAAATTCAATAATGTCTACAAATGAAACGTCACACTTTTCCACGAGAATTTTTATATTTCCACGGCAACTTCCCTTAATATTGTTCCAAAGAATTTGAACGATTCAGCAAGTTTAAAAGGTGAAATTTTTAGAGGTCGCCGTGAAGAGAGGAAGGATGTTTTGAAATTGTTTCAAATTATTCGAGTCTGAGAAAGGTCTGTTTTAGAAGCAGTGCCCTAAGCACGACTTGTCGAATCCTGCGTTACGTTACGGTTATCGTATCGAGATCGAGAAATCTCATACTAAATTTTAGTTCCAAATACCTTCACGGGCGGGCGCTGTTCCAAACGTCATACAAACTCGTTATAGTTTACTATTCGATTTTACGTGACGCAGGATTCGACAAGTCGTGCTTAGGGCACAGAATACGTTTTGGTTTGTGCTAGTGGGGATTAGAATAAGTATTCAAATGCTACGTAACGTAATCGAGTGGAGCGTTATTGAGAAAGGCAAACGAGGAAGTGAGTCACCTGATGGTAAGTGATCACCACTGCCCATAAACACCCGCAACCACGGGGGGTTTGCAGATGCGTTGCCAAACTAAAGAGCTGAGATGAAGTGCCTCTTGTGCCCGTAATTACACCGGCTGTCATACTCTCCACACCGGAACACAAAAGTGCAAGCACTGCTGCTTAGCGGCAGGATTAGCAAGTAAGGTGGTGGTAGCGATCCGGACGGACCTCACACAAGGTCCTACCACCCGTAAACTACTATTACTAAAATTTATGAAGTTTCTTGATGGTGATACGATAGCGATTAAGTTACGCAGGATTCGAATATTCGTGCTTGGGGCTCAGGACTGTAGGGAGCCTTTTTTCTGTCGGATATATGAGTGCGTCTTCCATGACTTATGCTACGAGGGCTGTTTGATAAGTACCCGTTTTATAAATATATTAATATCACTGGCCGCAAATAAGTATACCACCTTTTTAAGCCATTTTCAGAGGCATTCTTTTGTTTTTTTTCTAATTTGACAACGATTCAGTGAAGGCGTGAACTTAAAATTGTTAAAATGGAGAAAGAACAGTATCGGTCTGTAATTAGATTCTTATTTTTGGAAGAAAAAACATGTGATGAAATAAAAGTAAGAATGCAAGCGGTTTACCATGAATGTGCTCCTTCTATGACAACCGTCAGATATTGGTATAACGAGTTTAAGCGGGGAAGAACAACCGTTTTTGATGAGGTTCGCCCATTCCGGCCAGTTGAGGTGACTACAGACGATATGGTTAAGAAAATTGAAAATGTCGTTTTAGCCGACCGCCGAATTAAACTTCGAGAAATCGTTGATGCTATAAACGTTTCAATCGAGAGGGTACAACACATATTAGAAGAAAAATTGGGTATGAAGAAAGTATCGGCGAGGTGGATGCCGCGTTTACTCACGGAGGAGCAAAAACGGAACCGACTGACTACTTCGGAGCAGTGTTTGGCATGTTCAAACGTAACCCGAAGGAGTTTCTGCGTCGTTTCGTGACCGTGGACGAAACGTGGGTCCACCACTACACCCCGGAAATGAAAAAGCAGTCGAAGCAGTGGATTTTACCGGGTGAACCTGCTCCAAAGAAAGCAAAAACCGTCCCATCGGCTGGAAAGGTCATGGCGACCGTTTTTTGGGATACAAATTGACTATTAAGAAAAGGGAAAAACAATAACAGGGCAGTACTATGCCAATTTATTGGATGAATTTGACGCCGTGTTGAAGGACAAACGACCCCATTTAAAAAAGAAAAAAGTACGGTTTCATCACGACAACGCCCCGGTTCATTCGTCCAGAGTTGTGACGGCTAAATTAGCACAGTTACGCTACGAACTATTGTCTCACCCCCCGTATTCTCCAGATTTGGCCCCATGCGATTTTTTTTTGTTTTCCAACCTAAAAAAATGGCTCGGTGGCAAGCGATTTGGATCAAATGACGAAGTCATTGCTGCCACAGAGGCCTATTTTAATGACTTTCCAAAATCATACTTTTTGGATGGTTTATTGAAGCTTACAAATGTATAGAGTTAAAAGGTGACTACGTAGAAAAATATATGCATATATACAAAAAAAAAAATGTTTTTTTTTCCATAAACGGGTACTTATCAAACAGCCCTCGTACTTATGGCTTTGTTACTTACTTCCTAGTTGTTACTAACCGCCATTAATGAAACCTAAATTTTAATCATCATCATCATGCCAGCCAAAAGACGTCCACTGCTGGACATAGGCCTCCCCCAAGGCTCTCCTCTCAGAACGGTCTTGTGCCTTCTGCATCCACCGCGGTCCCGCAATCTTTACTAGGTCGTGGCTCCATCTTGTTGGAGGCCTACCGACAGCTCGTCTCCCGGTCCGTGGACGCCATTAGAGAACCTTCTGACCCCATCGGCCATCAGTTCTGCGAGCAATGTGCCCCGCCCGCTGCCACTTAAGTTTTGCAATTCTCCGTAAAATTTTTAATATATTGAACGAAATAACTAACCCCGCTCAAGCACCTTATTTCTCTATGTTATTCAAGGCTGTTTCAGCATAGAAGACTGTCATTAAGTAACAAACAACCTTTCACTTAAAAAAATAGATTTTTTTACTTGTAAAAAATACGTCATCTACAAAACGGCGGGGTCGTTTAAAAAAACATTTTCCCGGATCGTCGGACGATAGTATAATTCGGAAGTTAAAACGAGACGACAGTGAGCAATGGTCGGATTAATACGTTTTTTGCGAAGAGGCTGCGCAGAACGATAATGTCTTCACAAAATAGTTGGAGTTCTGCGGGCGGGATGGCCGTTTGATTTTTAATATTTTCAGGAAATGAAAGTGTTGCCGTACAGCCTATTAGTGATACGGCCTAATAGCCATGATAGCCTAGTTGTTAGGATCATAGCCTAATAGCCGTGGTGGCCTAACTAGATTTATGCGGCCTAGAAGATGTAATAGCCTACTGGTTTGACCCAGTTTGATATAATAACTAAAGATACGCCAATGCCTACAAGACAATCGAAAAACATGTTCCAAACATTTTGACATTTGCGTGCAAGTTTGGACCTTATTCGAGAGCGACTGAGGCCAAATAGGCTACAATTGTAGCCTTTTCTGCGCTTAATTTTCGGCGTGCTGATGACATACACGTATCTATCTCTTCTTATTATGTAATAATATTATGATTGGTTTGACCCATGGCCTAATTGCTGTGATAGCCTAGTGGCTTGATCTATAGCCACGTGATAGCCTAGTGATTGATCTATAGCCACGTGATAGCCTAGTGGCTTGATCTATAGCCACGTGATAGCCTAGTGGCTTGATCTATAGCCACGTGATAGCCTAGTGGCTTGATCTACAGCCTAACAGTCGTGTTAGCCTAGTGATTTGACTTATGGCCTCTCAAGCAGACGGTCGTGGGTTAAAAACCCTGGCTCGCATCTCCGACTTTTTCGGAATTTATGTGCTATATTACTTAATTGTTTTTAGTTTAGTTGCAATTCCTCTAGTTTTATTCAAGAATTACTTACTTAGCAACACAACTATCACTGTTAAAGTAGCAGTACAAAAAATAAACGTAGTTTTAAGTTTTACTATTTTCTCCAATTGGTATTTGACGAGAATAAGGAGGCGCGGTTTTTTCGAACTTTTAACAAAATGGCCGCTCTCCCTTAGTCAGACAAAAGAACATTTTAGCAAACCAAAGATCATTAAAAGCTATTCGGGGCTATAAAACTTTGCCAAAGTACAACAATTGCTGGTAATGTAATTAATATGGGTCCTTGCCGGGGGCTATTCCGGGCCACTCGATAATTTCCGAGGCACTCGATAATTTTGTAACAACTTCTCGATTGGGCTGTAAAAAAACAAAAGGGGTTGTTACATCAGAATTTTGCGCGATTCGGTCGAGGTATCCCAAAGTCGTATACTTAATAGGGTCTAAAGTATTTTATTTATTGAGAAAATTACTTCCTACCATGTTTCTTCTTAGGAATGAATCATCGGTCTTCCGAAAGTGCTGGTGTACTTAAAAATACTAGTAAAGGAGCCGTTAAGTTAAGGGCTTATTTCATCATCATCATCACGTCATCCAAAAATACATTCGACTGCTGGACATAGGCCTACTCCAAGGCTCTCCACTCAGACCGGTCTTCCGGTTCCGAGGTTATTCTTAGGGATAGAATCAGAAATGATGATATCCGCGGTAGAACTAAGGTTACCGACATAACCCGAAGAATTGCGAAACTTAAGTGGCAGTGGGCGGGGCACATTGCTGGCAGGACTGATGGCCGTTGGGGTCAGAAGGTTGTCGAATCGCGTCCTCGGACCGGGGGATGAGCTGTCGGTAGGCCTCCAACAAGATGGAGCGACGACCTGGTAAAGATCGCGGGACCGCGGTGGATGCGGAAAGGGCTTATTTGCAAGAACGAAATTTTGAATTTTGATTGTCATGGAGCGACAGCATACTCGGATGACGTTATCACTGTTCTACATCGCGCTAACTAAGTTTCTCAACTCGAATAAATAAATACAGTTTTCTACTTAGTCATCATTGCAGCCGAAAGACGTCCACTGCCGGACATAGGCCTCCCCCGCGGCTCTCCACTTCCGCATCCACCGCGGTCCCGCGAACTTTACTACTCGTAGCTCGTCGCTCCATCTTGTTGGAGGCCTACCGACAGCCCATCTCTCGGTCCGTGGACGCCATTCGAGAACCTTCTGGCCCCATCGGCCATGCCACTTAAGTTGCGTAAGTTAGTTCTATTTAGAATACTTCTTTTGGAATCTTTCTTAAAGTCGTACTTAAATGTGGCGAAATCGATTTTTGGATTTGAATGACATGTTATTGTGAGTGTCGCACCTACAGTATAGCTGAAATGTTTCACGCTTGTGGTCGTGGAGACCACCGCAAAGATTCTGAGTCAAGTTACATAACTATAATTGTTATGTTCTTATGGCGATCGTGAGGAAGTGGCTTGTATCTTTGTCATACAACGACACGGAGGCTTTCCTTCGAGTTGGCCCCTAACCCCATTCATAATCACATTCATAATCATACACACACACACACACACACACACACACACACAAGCGCGCGCACGCACACACACACGCACGCACACAATTCATGTACATATGCTGCTTTATTTTTGTATAACTTTTTAATTTAACTTAGTTATTATTAGTACCATGTTTACCTGACGTCTACAAAGCATAATGTATTAGTAATTTTTCTCGTATAGTGCACTCCAAGGTCCCAAGATACAGGCTCTGCCTAGTTTGGGGCCTACTAGATATTCACTTTTGTATATTGCTGTTGTATGTATTACGAAATAAATTATTCTTATTCTTATTCATTTACTTACTAAATTTTGGCTTTGTCTACGAACCCTGCGTTGAAAAACTGCACCAAACCTCCTAGGATAAGACTCCCTGTGAGTTTATCACAATTTTCAAAGAAATGATTTACTGCTCGAGTTTTTCCGTTTTCATTTGCAAATGTCCGAAGCACTGGGACAATCTCGGCGTCAACAATAGAGCGAAAAAACGGGTTATTGGTAAAGAAAAGATCGTTCTTAAAATTCCATTTTCCGCCCCATTGTGGAGCAGAGCAAATCTGGTGCAGCTGTCTTTTGGACTAATAATAAGTTAAGTTCTAAAATTAAGGATGCAGTTTTAGCGTGAAACTACCGTGAGATTCAATCATAGGGACATACATAATGTACACAATTATTTTTTAAATTAATTATTACAGGTTGTTAGGTGCACAGGTTAGTCCTCCCCTAGATGACGTCTACTTTTTTCAACCCCCGACGAAAAAGAAGGGTGTTATAAATCTGACCTGTGTGTCTGGGCCTGTGGCATCATAGCTCTTGAACAGTTGAACCAATTTCAATGTAGTTTTTTTAAACGAAAGCTAGTTTAATCGATATGGTTTTTAGATAGGTAAGTTTAAATAGAATCGGTTCATTCATTTTTAAAATGAACTAAAAACAATTACTTTGCTCACCCGCGTGCAGTACTTAATTGTTTTTAGTTCATAAATATGGACCTCGGCAAAGTAACCCCTGATTCAATAAACTGATTTTAAAATATTGAACTTTGAAATGACAATGTCGGGGGTTTTCAACTTATCTAAGTTGTTTAGGTTATTTGGGCTATATGTCGGTACACACAACGGTTTGTTTGTTTTAGTAACAACTGTATTATATGTAAAAAAGATCTTATTTCTTTCCTAAATTATTAGAATTTCCTTAAAATAATAATTATCATTGTCAGACTAATACACAACCTTTTCCTTTATTTGGAAAAGGCAAAAAAACAAAATCCGAGCGTTCGACATTTGTCGAGCGACCCAGAATAGCCTCCTCAAATATTTGTCGACTACGGAACTGAGTAATCAGCCCCTCCGAATGATTTTGGATCAAATTAGAGTTTCTAATATTTAAAAAAGTTAAATCTGCTGATTTTTAACTCTTAGTAATTGTATTACGTCGTTTCTTTGTGCTATTGTAAAAGAGTTTAAATTTTAACAGAAAAGTTAAGAAAGCTGAAAGAAGAAAAATAGCTAAAGAAGTAATGTAGGTATTTAATTAAATTACAAAAGTAGTCTGTTTTTGGTTTGGGAGAATAAAGATTAGTGGTATAGCTACCATTTTCATTTTCATTTTTTTTATACGACAAGGAAGGCAAGCGAGCAAGTGGGTCACCTGATGGTAAGTGATCACCACTGCCTATTTTCACCCACATCCCCGAGGGGTTCGCAGATGGGTTGCCTTGCCAAACTAGAGAGCTAAGATGAAAATGCTTCTTGTGCCCGTAATAACACCGGCTGTCTTACTCTCCACATCGGAACGCAACAGTGCAAGCACTGCTACTTAGCGGTAGGATTAGCAAGTAAGATGGTGGTAGCGATCCGGACGGACCTCGTACAAGGTCCACGCGCGTTTTCATTTCATTTTCAACTGTTGGGACAGTGTTTGGAACGGACATTTATCATAATATGAATGGTCGTATACAATTACAAACAAGGTTCTCGAATGGCGTCCACGGACCGAGACACGAGCTGTTGGTAGGCCTCGAACAAGATGGAGCGACGACCTGGTCAAGATCGCGGGACCGCGGTGGATGCGGAAAGCACAAGACCGGTCTGAGTGGAGAGCCGCGGGGAGGCCGCCGGCCAGCAGTGGACGTCTTTCGGCTGACATGATGATACAAACATTCAAGAGGTCTGACCAGAATAAAATGTAGGTAAAATGCAATATCGAACTACGTAAAGAACTTACCCTATATTTATTAATATTATCACGTAGGTATTCAAAGTAAGGAGCTCCTTCCCTTTGATTATCGCGAGGAAGCAGGATTCGTTATTCTACGTGATTCAGTTTAGGCGAGACGGTCGGTGGCGGCTGCCATACACCACTTTACAATACACTTAGTTCATAGTTCACGGTTGTTTATTAAAAAAACAATACACATTATGAACTACGTGATTAGAAAAAAAACATAATGAAATTTTTGGACTAGTTTTTGGCGACATGAAAATCGACTCGAAAGAAAATGAAAATGATAGACGCAAACAAAGAACCCCACCCATTGACTCACCTACTAACACCATGGACTTTGGGTGTACCGTAGGGTGTAGTAAAAAAATCACGAAAAATGTGTCTCAGTACAACACGGCATTTTTCGATGACAGCCATACGTCATAGCGCTGTCGTTCGACCAAACCAAGACTGACTGACACTTGATTAGTGGTCGAGCGAGTTAGACAATAAGGCTGCTGATTACATTATCACGATACTCGGGACTTGAAAAATATACTCACGTAAAAAATATACTTAAATACCTCGACGTTTCGGACGCGACGTTGAAATAGAAATAGAAAAATATTTATTCAACGTACACAAGAAGTATAATAAAAAACAATTAAAAAGTAAACAAAGACGTTGAACAGGATCCCTCTCAGCATTGTGCCGCGGCAGGGGCCACGGCGCTGGTTTTCAGAGGGACCCCGATTTAAAACTAAACTTAAAACGAAGACAAAAACAGTGTACACTTGACGGTGAAAAGGGAAGAGGTAAGTAATTTAACAAATAAACAATATAAACTATAGTAGACAAAAGACAGTTATACAACGTTGCGTCCAGATGGTCTCGAAGGGGCTGAAGAGGCGGGTATTAACATCTCCTAGCTGCACGGGTTCCTCGAACTACCCGCACTTGGTCTTTATTACTAGTTTATTCACTAGGGTTGCCACAGTCCGACACACAACACTCACAACATTCGGCCATTTATGAGACGATGTTTTGATGACGCTTACACATACTTATTATCGGATTCCATGAAGATTAAAGCTTAAACCATCGTCCCGGTTGAAATTACGCTTGCTGATTATATTATAATGTTGTTGATTTTTCTGTTCTAATAGTTATTTCTTAAATACGGTATTATTTTATCTTTATTTTCTAATGATAGAGTGAGGTTTCTTTGTGTAATTTATCTGTGGTTACGTATCATAAGAGCTAATGTAACTTGTTTTTAGAAAAAAATACTCTGTGCCAAGTTTCTTGCGGCGCATTCTTCTTGGCAATCGTGGTATTTCCGAAAGCGCTGGTAGACTCAAAAAAGGACGTGGAAAAGAGCATTGAACTGCATATTTGCTGAATAAAATTAGGATTTTTTTGAATTTTGGAATTTATTGTTTTAATTTTAACCTCGCTAACAATTCTACGGCCGCCGGTCTCAACTGCCCCGCTCTTAATGAAGACGAATTCGCGACCGTCTTTAAGTTAAATTAAGTGAAGGAATTTCACATTAGAGTTTGGAGATAACCTCGCGTTTACGAAGATTTGCCGACGGCCGGCGAAACCCCATTTGAGTTGATGTAATTTGATGATTGAATCATTTGAAGTAGGCGTTGGGAACTCTGGATTTTAGACAGCCGTTCCTAATAGATAGATATATTCATTTATTTCAATTTGAAAATTACACATTTATTTGACATGTCAAAAAATACTTCATTCACAATAAGATCGTCATTAATTAAATAACAAAAAATACAAAACACGAAATTTCACATGGGTGCAAATGTATTTTAATTCTCGTGTGTTGAAACACTCGCGGGTAAAATACAACTTTGCACCCTTGTATAACAAACAACTATTTCTAATTGGTCCGTCAGCCAGATTATCGATATTAATAAAAAAATTACATAGATATTTTTTTTAATTTCCGTAGACTGCAATGCAGGATAATGAATGGATTTCTTTACCCCTGAACAGCAACGCTGGCATAGATAATAAATAGATCACTCGCTTTTGGCTCGAAATTCGAACTTGTGATTTTATTTTGCTTAATATACAAAATTTGCACATCCAATATCATATTTTCTCAAGTTATTCGCGATTCCCAAGGTCATAGAATCAAATTGCTTTAAAATTACACGGAATGCGTTGTTTGGGAGAAACGTGTCAAAATGGTGTTGTAGAGCGCCATCCTGCTCTGTCTCGTTTGTTTTCCCGTTCTGGCGGTTCACTTTTATACTATAGATTGCATATGAAGGAGTTTTGTTTCTAATGAAATAAAAACGGATCGCTCACGTATGTATTATGTTTCGGACTAATTCGTGGTCCTTTCTCTGGGAGCGCACGACCCAGCGGCAGCGAGATGCACACTGCGCGCCGCGGCTCTGCTTGCGCGACTACTAGGCGCAGCTGACAGTGGCACACAACTACCCTCGTTTTCAGCGTCATTTTTATTATTGTCAAATTCAGGGTAGCACACTCACTGATCACATCACTCTGTAAAGGCTCCGCTGGGTCGTGCGCTCCCAGAGAAAGGATTACAAATTAGCCCGAAACATCGGGCTAAACTCGACTTGTATACCTGAGCGATCCGTTTTTATTTCATTATGCTTGAGTCTCACGGTAGACTCATGTAAATGTTTTTGTTTCTAATAATCTCTGTTCTTATAAGTACTATGGTTTATTTTATCCAAAAGTTTCACACGTCATTAGAACAAGATATTAATTCTTAAGTGGCAGCGGGCGGGGCACATTGGCCAGAGAACTGATGGCCGATGAGGTCAGAAAGTTCTCGAATGGCGTCCGCGGACCGGGAGACGAGCTGTCGGTAGGCCTCCAACAAGATGGAGCGACGACCTGGTAAAGATCGCGGGACCGCGGTGGATGCGGAAAGCACAAGACCGGTCTGAGTGGAGAGCCGCGGGGGAGGCCGGCGTCCAGCATTGGACGTCTTGAGGCTGTCATGATGATACATTCTTAACTACTGCACTCAACTGCTACTCACTACATAATTTCGATTAAGGAATGAAGTACGGAAGAAGAAGGAAAGAAGTAAGTAAATTTAATGTAAACAATTTTGACATCGTGATTATCCTAGACTTTTAATTATTATTGTGTGCCCTTACAGGGCGTCATGGACTGACATAATACCAATGTAACATCTCTATTGTAATGTACATGACAATGAGTAAATGAAATTGAAATTGAAACTCACCTCTTCTGGTTCCAGCGGCGTGGTACCATTGTACCATTGTACCACGGCCGCCGGCCGGGCCCCAGATACCACGCAAAGCATTTTCAGGGTGTTATCCTTGATAACGTGCTCGCCGACCCCGGAGATCTCGATCTTGTTGGGCGGAACTGTGGACAAACAGGGGGTGTATAAGCGTCATAACATCAACATACTGAAGACGTAGAGTATAAGATAATGTTTTGCATGTCAATGTTTCTGATCAGACATGTCAGTGCACAGTAGCACTATTTATAAGACATTTTAAAAACCCCCGATGTTGTCATTTCAAAGTTCTTTATTTCAAAAACGGGTGAAGCAATTTTAATGCAACTGGCTTTCCATTGAAATAAACCGGTCCATCCGTTTGGGACGTATGATGCCACAGACAGATACACAGATACACATATAGACAGGTCAAACTTATAACACCCCTCTTTTTCGTCGGGGGTTAAAAAGTGGTTTTAACCTATCTCAAACACTGAAAACCATTCACCGAATTTTGTTTATCCGATTTTCGTTTGTCCTAATGAATTTTGTTTTCAGAAACTGTAAATATTTTAGGATTAATTTCAGGACCATCGTGTAGAACCCTTTGTTCCCGAATCCCGAAATATACGGTTAACGGATGAACCGATTGCGATGAGGTTTTTTTTAATCGAAAGCTAGTTTACTCGAGATGGTTCTTAGCTAAGTCTCATCAAAATCGGTTTACCCGTTTTTGAAATATAAATAAACATGTGCGAATAAAATACATACATACATACAGTCACGCCTGTTTCCCGGAGGGGTAGGCAGAGACCACGGACTTCCACTTGCTACGATCCTGACATACAACCTTTGCTTCCCTTAATCTCATAACATTCTTCATACATGCTCTCCGGTTTTGAGTACTCCTGACCTGTCCTTCTTCCAAAATATCACCGATTTGATCGGAGTATGTTCGCCGAAGCCTTCCCTATATTCCTATTTTTATTAACCTATTTGCTACAGAGCCTTTACATCTCTACATTCTCCCAAATCTATTACAAATGCCTTTTCAACGTATAACTGTCATTTCAAAGACCAGTACAAATGTAAGAAAACACTCTTATGCGCACTTATTGTATTTCCCGAATGAGGGTAGATTATTGTCCCCGATCCCGGGCTAGAAATATCCCGCCTATTGCCCGGAATCCCGTGGGACGGGAAAAAATGCTAGATCAGTAACTATTTTATGTCTTTCGGCTTCGAGATGTGTGATGCTGCGTTCGGTTTTCTTCAAGTAACTTGTTTAGGCGAGTGGATAGTTTTACACAGTTTATTTGATGGCGTCCGCGGACCGGGAGACGAGCTGTCGGTAGGCCTCCAACAAGATGGAGCGACGACTTGGTGAAAATCGCGGGACCGCGGTGGATGCGGAAAGCACAAGACCGGTCTGAGTGGAGAGCCGCGGGGGAGGCTGCCGGCCAGCAGTGGATGCCTTTCGGCTGACATGATGATGATGATTCATTAATTCATTTAGGTATTAAATGAGAACCAACAGCTTATAACACAATATTATGTAGTGAGAATAGTAGCACAGAGATAATTACAGGATTTCACAGACAGTGACGGAATACAATCATGTTTAAGCTAACTAAACTTTGAACGAGGTGAGGCGCGCAATACTTTTTTTTTATAGTTCAGGTTATAGGTACATTTTCTAAGCGATAGAGAAGGTAAACGAGCAAGTGGGTCACCTGATGGCAAGTGGTCACCACTGCCCATAGCAACCAGGGAAGGATTCCAGATGCGTTGCCAACCTAGAGGGCTAAGATGAAATGCCTCTTGCGCCCGTAATTTTCTCGGCTGTCTTACTCTCCATGCCGGAAGACAACAGTGCAAGCACAGCTGCTTAGCGGCAGGTTTAACGAGTGAAATGGTAATAGAGATCCGGATGGACCTCAATTGATTTAGGATTAATAGATCAAAAAGGTCCACCTTTGTAAATTTTTGAGAAATGATTAGTTTTGTAACCATATAACGTAACAATTTTATTATCAGAAAAAATATACAGACGTGAGAAGTAATTTAGTTGTCAGCGTTTAGTGTAGTAGTGGTGATGATATTAACTATATGTGTGATTGTGTGGCATGTGTTGATTCGTGTTGCATGGAAACATACATTTGCTGCACAGACATAACTATTTTTCCCGTGTGGTCGCGGGTGAGTTGTTTTTAGTTCATAAAATTGGACCTCCGCAAAGTAACGCCTGATTCAATAAATAATTTACCTTTTCTCAAAATCCGTTTTAACGAAAGATAAGTCGAGTTTTTTTTTTCACCCCGTTGAGATTTTAACCATGCTACTGCTGCATTTGCTAACAGAAAAATATGTTTTTTTATGATCTTCCGTACAAAAATATTTACTTCCGCCCAAGTTTGGTAGAAACATTGGTAGTTTGGTAGCACACTGGCAAGACTTAAGTCAGGAAAAGCCTTAACTCTCCCATGCAAACGCACCACAGCACCGTACATTATGACCCTTCTGCAACTCCCAGTAACTTCGGATGGGATTGTTCTTCAGGGATCCACAGTTGCCCAACTTTTTTATTTCCCATTAGATACGTATCCAAGTGTCGGCAGATTTCCTGCGTAGTTATTTTGTGAACTAGAAACTTGGCAGATGTTAGTCCAAGGACTAGTGATTGAATAGTTAGGACAAGATATGTGGCAGTTAATGGGAGCTTTCGATGTGAGCACAGACAGCTCTTAAAACTTTTTCTTGTAGTACTCCTGGCTCATATTTAACCACCTTTACAATGTCGGTTTGTTATGACAATTCGAACTACATTCCTTGGCCAGTATGAAGCGCGCTAAAACAAAAGCTCTTCATGTCAGCAGTTGACACCGAATTGTCATTGAAAACTGACAATTGTAAAGTTGGTAAAATAAGGGCCTGGTTGGCAATCATGATCGTATGTATATGTTTGTATATATGTATATCTCTTTATTGCACATAACACATAAAATAACAGATAACAAAACAAAAGCAATGTACAAAGGCGAACTTATGCCTTAAAGGGATCTCTACCAGTTAACATTCGTGCGATTGACAGGACATCAGTAAAAGGAGATCGTCGTCAGCATCGGCCTATTTCTGTCTCACTATTGAGCACTCCTCTCACAGTGAGAGGGCTTGGGCTATAGTTCCCACGCGGGCCTAGTGCGGATTGGGAATTTCACACACACCGTCGAACTGCTTTCTTCACAGAATAACTCACGATAAATTATCAAATCTGAATAATCCAGAGATGCAAGCTTGGGCTCGCACCCACGACAACCCACTAGGGTACCACGCTTTTTTGTAGATGTATGTCAGTAAGGATCCGGTTATAATCACGCTTAAATAATGTACCTAGTTTCTTGCGGCGCATTCTTCTTGGCAATCATGGTTCCGAAAGCGCTGATAGACTCAAAAAATTACGTGCAAAAGAGTATTCAACTGCCTATTTGCTGAATAAAAAAAAATTGAATTTAATTCTTATTTGTACTTAACACGTATGTTCGACACTGCTCTTAACTTCTTACAGTACAGCAAAACGGTATACCATGAGGTTAGATTAGACCCCTCAAATATTATTTCCGCAAATGTTTGTTTATACAAAATTGAGTGTGTAGCCAGGGCTAAAAAGTTCCACATTACGCTTTTCAGTTTCTATTTATACTTGCCTGAAGCCAAATTTTCAGTATACTTTGTACAGTACAAATTTAACAACCGGACCAACTTAGAAAAGTTGAAAAACCGCCGACATTTTCATTTCAAAGTTTAATATTTAATTTTTTTTTTCTTTTTCAGAATTTATGTGCAAAACTACATTTGTAAATTCATCATGCGGTTTCCGGGGAAGGAAAACATCGCCAATCCAACAACAAACAGTACACCCACCCCACTGGGCCTGCTAAAAAATATAGGCTCAAGCCTTCGAAATCAAAATCAACATTTTTATCCAGTAAAGTAAGCAGCCCGTTAAATGCTCTTTTACACGTAATTTTTTGTGTTCACCGACGCTTTCGAAAATACCACGATTGACAAGAAGAAAACATCGCTAGCGACATGATACAAAGTTACAAACAAACAAGATACAAATAGCTGTAACAAAACAAACAAATGAACTATATAAAACAAAAAAGAATACTCGCCTAATCATTAGAAAATACAAATCAGAATATTACAGGTGAGTACATCCTAAGAGGTCTGTCCAAAGCAGTGTAACGTAGTAGGTGTTGATTATAAGTTACATTCACAAACTGCTGTGGTAACAGTGAATGGTACAAACAGGGGGAAAATTGGAAGGAGTAAACATGGAAGTATATCGCTCGCTAGAGGTAGCGGCCAATCATCACTTTCGGTCGTCTTGGGTTGGCGTAAGGTAGAAGCTTTGAGCGAAAAGGACAAAAAAAGAGTGAATAGTCTGCTACAGACATAAGGGTTGAAACAAGGTCCTTGCTTTAGTGGGGCATAGGATAAAATATCAATCTGGGTACAAACTTAGCCAGACGGAAGGTCGGAAGTCGCAAAATGGTCATGGATTCGTACATCAGGAAGTAGACCATATAAACTGAAAGACCGATTTGGAACAAGAGTGTTATTGAAATCGCTTGCGGTGTTGATGAGATGAAAATGTAACGCCTTTTCAACTTTTGAAGTAGTTTCCTACTTTAATCATCATCATAGGCCATTTCACTTACTCTGCTTTTGTCCTTTTGACAGTACAATAAGAGAATACTAAACTTGACATACGCTGATGTCATGGACAAATTCGAAATCGTTGCACTGTACATCCCTTACAGATTTAAGTGCTGTGGTGATACCGTCTTTGAACCATACTGTGGTTTGATCATCATCATCATGTCAGCCGGAAGACGTCCACTGCTGGATATAGGCCCCCCCCCAATGGTTTGATGCATGTGGTTTGATGCATGAATAAAACGATCTCTCTCCAATAGGCTAAATTATTATTTTTACCCGACTGCCAAAGGAGGGTTATGTTTTCCGAGCGTATGTATGTATGTCTAATTCTTTGGCTCGCTCTGCTGCCTAAACCGTTTCACTAATTTCTACATTGAAGTGTCATTAGATTCGTCTCAGTTGTGGAAGAGACATAGGGTCTACTATTAATTGTTTTTGCAGTAGATTTTTTCTTATAATAACTACTACGTCTATTTTCTAAGGACTCTACTTTCAAAACTATCCGCTTCCACTGGCGCCTCCATCCAATTTGCGAGCATTACTCTCCCCTAAATAATGGGGTGGGCGGGTCAATTACAAGGTCGTTGATTGGCTGCCGGGCAGGGCATACGCGCTGCTGGCCCCACTAATTGTGCCGAATCATTTTCCTGTTATGATTTATGGAAACTGATGATGGGAAAAATGTTAATGGAAAGATCGTTGTGATTGTTTGTTGTAATTAAAAAGGAAGTAGTTTGAGACAGACGTCAACACAGACGTGTTGGGTCCTTTCCGATAATTACGGTATTCATTCATTTGGCCAAAAACGTTTGCCAAACTGATTCTGAAATATTTACAGTTTCGGAAAAACATCGCCTGCATTTCCGGACGGGTTTGTTTCACTCTAGCCTAGAAGAGCCCTAGATTGTTCTGTTACTGCTGAAACTGTTACTGCACCAGTGAGTTACACCTTAGGCCTCATCTGCACCTTCCATCAAATAAGATAGGGGTCAATCAGCTTATAGTAAAAAAAAACAAACATTTTGGGAAAAGAATCAGTTTGGCAAAAATTTTTGGTAAACGTAAGTAAACCGATAATCATAGACTTATGAGTACCGTTGCCTTAGTTTAAGGAAAGCGGGGGATTAACTATAACCTATGCGTTGAACTATGCAATTAATGATGATTGTTTCAAAAACGATTTTCCCAGTCACCCTGTTAAGCCTCCGCATTTATTTTGAGATCATACTGCATTTGGGAAGGTGACCTGTTACTTTACTGCACCAATGACGTCATCAGATGCACAGAGGTAGAAAAACAGTAGTTAATTTCGGTAGCACCTTTAAAACATTATTATTGAACTAGGGAAAATATCCTAAACGCTTTTTTTGTTTTGAATTACACGCTTTCCGAGTATAATTTCAACAGAAAAGGGAAGAAAACACTTTGGTTCTTCGAGCCGGATATGTCTTTCATTCATCACCGTGAGTGCTATTATTAAGTAGTTGGTAGTTTTTATTGTACATTTGTCTTGATGACAGCTCTGTCATATTAACAAATGGGATCTCCTTTTGACATACTTTTACCAGAAAATGACCAACGCAACTACGCGATACGCGACTTACATTTTTAGAAACGAATACGTTTGTGAATCTGTCATACAAACTTAAGTCCATCTAAAATACAATAAATATCATATTGATCAAAGAAATATCTGGCGTCTCACGGGAGTCGAATCAGGACCCTCAAGCTTCAAATTCAGTGCCACTAACCATTACTTACGCCATTCAGACTTTAAAATAAGTAGAGTAGAGGAAATTAATTCCTGACCCACCATAGAACATTTTCATAGTAAACGATTTTTAACCCCCGACGAAAAGGAGTGTGTCTGTGTATCTGTGTGTCTGTCTGTGGCATCATAGCTCCCAAATGGGTTTACCGATTTCAATGCGGTTTTTTTCAATCGAAAGCTAGTTTAATCGAGATGGTTCTTAGCTAAGTTTCATTAAAATCGGTTCACCCGTTTTCGAAATACTGAACATTGAAATGACAATGTAGGGGGTTTTTCAACTTTTCTAAGTTGGTTAGGTTATCCTTAACAAGTTATGCGATGTCACTATGACGTTTACTGTGAAAAGGTTCCATGGTGGGTCAGGAAGTAAGTTCCTCGACCGCACCTACTTACTATGTTGTATGTTCAACGACCGTTTAGCCTAAGTGGTTGGAGACACCGACTACGAAGCTATTTTCAGAAGTTTGATGAGTGAAAATGTTACATGATTACATGATTTACATGATTTGATGTGTTAAATGATTTTATTTTGACATCAGTCAACAACCCTATTGGTTTTTGTTGCATTAGAAACAGTAAATTTTGAGACCTCACAGTTTTTGACATGATTAACAGCCTTATCACACTAGCGATTTGCGAGAGAGTTTTTAACCCCCGACGAAAAAGAGGGGTGTTATAAGTTTGACCTGTGTATCTCTGTATCTGTCTGTGGCATCATAGCTCCCAAACGGTAAATCCGATTTCGATGCGAGTTTTTCTAATCGAAATCTAGTTTAATTGAGATGGTTCTTAGCTAAGTTTCATTAAAATCGGTTCTCCCGTTTTTGAAATATTGAACTTTGAAATGACAATGTCGGGGGTTTTTCAACTTTTCTAAGTTTTTGTATTGAGGCGATTACGCAGCGTGTTCACAGCGAGCGATATTAGTATGAAGCACTCGTTCGCAAATTGTTACTTATGATAAGGCTGTTATATGGGTAGTGAAATGATAATTATTTTGACCTAAAAAACAATTACTTTGCTCACCCGCGACCACTAATGACAAATAGTTATATCTGTGCGGCAAATGTATGTTTCCATGCAACACCTCCACCTCCACTGCTACACGAATCAACACATGCCACACAGACCCAACTATCACCACCACCACTATACTAAACGCTGACGCGTTTCGGCACTCTCCACGAGGCCATTTACGAAGCACAACAACAACCGCTCAACATGCCACCACTTCCACTACTGACATATGTAAACCATGTACTCAACTTAGTTAATGACAAAACCAACGTACCCACTAATATTTTATAAATTCCAAACTACCCTTTTATGTAAGTCCTAAACTACCCTTTTTTAAGAAATGAATTCCAAACTACCCTTTTTATTTTTATTTTTAATCTACGCCAGGTACCCCGTTATTTTTAACCGAGTACGGTAAAAAGAGAAGTCATGTTCTCATTATTACTATGACACATTATTAAAATTAGAACCAAGTCGTAACAAAGGCGAAGGCGGTCGAAGCTTTGATACTAGATTTAAAGAGCATGTCTCGTCATATAGGCATGATCATCCAGAGAAATCAAACTTTGCCAAGCATTTATTAGAAACGAATCATTCGTTGTTAGACTCAGATACGTACGAAATTTTACATTATTGTGATAAGGGTTTGCGGCTATCGGTTTTAGAACAATTGGAAATAATTAGGTACAACAACATGGGGTCTATTATTAATGAACAAGTTAATTTGGTTTCTTCGCCTTTGTTACGACTTGGTTCTAATTTTAATAATGTGTCATAGTAATAATGAGAACATGACTTCTCTTTTTACCGTACTCGGTTAAAAATAACGGGGTACCTGGCGTAGATTAAAAATAAAAATAAAAAGGGTAGTTTGGAATTCATTTCTTAAAAAAGGGTAGTTTAGGACTTACATAAAAGGGTAGTTTGGAATTTATAAAATATTAGTGGGTACGTTGGTTTTGTCATTAACTAAGTTGAGTACATGGTTTACATATGTCAGTAGTGGAAGTGGTGGCATGTTGAGCGGTTGTTGTTGTGCTTCGTAAATGGCCTCGTGGAGAGTGCCGAAACGCGTCAGCGTTTAGTATAGTGGTGGTGGTGATAGTTGGGTCTGTGTGGCATGTGTTGATTCGTGTAGCAGTGGAGGTGGAGGTGTTGCATGGAAACATACATTTGCCGCACAGATATAACTATTTGTCATTAGTGGTCGCGGGTGAGCAAAGTAATTGTTTTTTAGTTCATAAATATGGACCTCCGCAAAGTAACGCCTGATTCAATAAATTAATTATTTTGACGTTAGCACCAACTCAATTCTTAAACTGGGCATTGATAAAGACAAGTCAAGAAAAGTCAGTCAAGACTTTTCTTTCTATTTCATCTACGCATAGCAAAATCGTTCGACAATTTTACGCACGGCAATGGGCACGGGCACATTCTCAAACCCCTCGACATCTCAACGTTGTATAGTAGTGTCGTATCGACCCTCGATATACTGAAAGGTAGTAGGACTGGGAATCTCCATTAGTTTTAGTGTGGGGACACTTTATGGACGGTTCGTGACTGTCGATAAGATGTAGTCAGTTGCTAAGGCCTTTATGTAGTCTTGTTAGTGATTCGTATAGTACTGTTCGGGGTTAGTGCTTGGTATGAGTGTTCTTTTAAAAATGAAGACGGTGTTTATGTAATTTTAATATCAATATCAATAAGGACCGGGAGACGAGCTGTCGGTAGGCCTCTAACAAGATGGAGCGACGACCGGGTAAAGATCGCGGGACCGCGGTGGATGCGGAAAGCACAAGACCGGTCTGAGTGGAGAGCCGCGGGGGAGGCCGCCGTCCAGCAGTGGGCGTCTTGAGGCTGACGTGATGATGATGATGATGATGAATATCAATTGGGGAGAGATTCTTACACAACACTGCCCCTTGAATGTGTGTGGAGGAAATACGCAGAAGGCATTTGCATAGAATAATATACTCGTATAATTTACGGTCGATTTTCGACCTAGAGTATATCTCTAGTTTTAATACAAATGCAGATTTTTTAACGTTATTGTAATTGTTCATATAAAAAGACAATGATATTTAAGTGTATTGTATTTTAGTAGTTCTTCTAAAAGGACATTCGAACGATTTTTTAAATCAACTTAATTTATTTTCACTACGATCTTGTGTCGGAACAGTTGTAAAAAAAAATACATTTTTTAATGTAAGGTATTGTTATGTTTATCGATGTTTCGCAACCACTGCTTATTAGCCGTGTATCGAACGGCTGCAAATTGCCTTGGGCTAAGCGATGGTTTAATGCGTGAAGTCTGGCAGGGGCGAACTGACAGCTACTTGAGAAATTGACAGTGCTGTTAAATTTTTAGTGGTGGGAGACGCCTTTTGTTGCTGTCGGGTTCGAAACCTTGGGTCCATGGGGTCCCGGAGCTTACAAGCTTA
The DNA here is from genome assembly GCA_963691665.1 of Clepsis dumicolana. Classification (NCBI taxonomy): domain Eukaryota; kingdom Metazoa; phylum Arthropoda; class Insecta; order Lepidoptera; family Tortricidae; genus Clepsis; species Clepsis dumicolana. The sequence goes on from OY829529.1 coordinate 1,162,385, forward strand.
TTTTAGAGTTGCAAAAGCGCTTGGTCGATGCAACTTGTGACCAAAGGGCTGGCAGTTGTCTCTCTCAAAGAATCAGCATCGCTATTCAGCGAGGCAACGCTGCCAGCCTTTTGGGCACCATGCCACGGGGGCCTTATTTAGATTTAATTTAGTTGTAAGTTTTAGTTTATTTAGTTTTAGCTTAGATTTAATGTCATTGTAAATTGCTTTTATTCTGTAAATAAATGTAGGTATCTCGGTATGAAGGCAGCTCTTATCAAAGAGGAAAAAGGATTTCGGCTACCGTCGTATTGTAAATCGGTGTGGTTAAACCGTAGAAAAATACAGCTACTTAAATATTGTTTTACTGCAGTAATTGCACATGCGCGATTGTATCAAAGTACCCACGTTTTTTTTTTTACTTTTTCACGAAAAAAAAATCTGAAAAAATTAAAAATATACATAAAATCCTTTAAGACCTTTTTAAAGGCCATGTACGTAACACGGAAGTTTTTAGAAGCGTTTATTGCAAAAAATAATGTATGTATGTATGTATGTTAGAGAGATCTCTAATGCAACAAAAAATGCGACAAAAAATAACAGGTAACAGAACAAAAGCAAATGTACAAAGGTGAGCTTGTCCCTTAAAGGGATCTCTACCACTTAACCTTCGGGCGATTGACAGGACATCAGAAAAAAGAGTAGACATACAAATAAAATTAAAAGGTACCGAAACCTACCGGAATAATAATTATTAAGAAATGTAGAACCTTTTCAAATCTATTTTCGGATAGTAGCTAAGGCAATAAGTTGTTTGTCAGTCCAACCCTGCCCTCCACGCTACAACATCCAATAAAGTGATAGTTGATGTCGGGACTTGCCCAATTTTCGATTTCAATGTTAGTTCCGGGAACTAATCTATTCGCGGTCGGGGTTTATTAAGTACCCGACTGTGCACAAAGGGTAGGGTTGTGTTTAGAGTTCAGTGATATATCTAGATAAATCTAGTGTCGCCTGACCACACTTCTTGCGGGGTAGAATTCTGACCACCATCTTTTTTTGAACTGGTGATTTTTGGATATGTTTTTATAGCTCATTTTTTTAAAGTTAATGCTTAAATTAAACAGCCAAAACGTCTAAAATAGTAGTGTGCATTACGTGTTTCCAATAAACACTGTCAAAACAAAAAAAATAAACTGAAACAAAAGAACAAAAAATTCCTTTCACAGTTTCTTGACTACAACCCCTTTTAACCTAACAAACTTAGAAAATTTGAAAACCCCTGACATCGTCATTTCAAAGTTCAATACTTATTTCAAAAACGGGTAAACCAATTTTAATGAAACTTTGCTAAGAACCATCTCAATCACTAGCTTTCGATCAAAAAAACTCGAATCCAAATCGGTTCATCCATTTGGGAGCTATGATGCCACAGACAAATACACAGGTCAAACTTATAACACCCCTCTCTTCCGTCGGGGCTTAAAAAGAGATCCTTTTCCATTTTAAATCGGATAAAAGGGTTTATTAAATTAAACCGATTAACTTACTCAAAAACAATCTTAGTCCGCGCAAATCCTCGATTATTACAGTCTTAACGTAACCCTGGGTTATTTAGGGAGTTTAGAGAGTACAAGATATTATTTACATTAATGGAATGGGATCGGGTGTAATAGTTTATGAATTGATTGGATTATTAGTTAACTATATTTTATTGAGAGAGGAGTAGCAGAGGAGTAGTTTCAGTGAATTGTTTTTAGGCTACGTGATCACCAAAGCAGTGCGAAAATATTTACCTATAACATACAATAGGTACGATACAAGTATTTTTTATTAAAAACCACAAAACGGTACAAGGAGATTACAGAAAACAAGTATGGTAGACAATAGGCGATAGAAGATAGCTGCGGTGAGCGAGGCTAGGGAAATTTGGCAATGCTTTTGATGTTTTGAATGTGAAAAAGCCGTGATAGCCTAGTGGTTTGACCAATGGCCTCTTAAGCAGAGTGTCGTGGGTTCAAATCCCGGCTCGCACCTCTGACTTTTTCGGAATTTATTTGCTTAATTACATTTGTTTACAAAGCGCTTAGTCGATGCAACTTGTGACCAAAGGGCTGGCAGTTTTCTCTCTCAAAGAATCAGCATCGCTATTCAGCGAGGCAACGCTGCCAGCCTTTTGGGCACTATGCCACGGGGGCCTTATTTAGATTTATGTTTTTTAAGTTGTAGTTTATTTAGTTTAAGTTTAGATTTAATGTCATTGTAAATTGCTTTTATTATGTAAATATATTTGTCATTTCATGTCATTTGTAATTTATCATGAGCTTTTCGGTCAAGGAAAACATCGTGAGGAAACCTGCACACACCTGCGAAGCAATGCAATGATGTGTGTGAAGTTCGCAATCCGCACTGGGCCCGCGTGGGAACTATAGCCCAAGCCCTCTCATTCCGAGAGGAGGCCTGTGCCCAGCAGTGGGACGTAAAAAAGGCTGGTGATGATGAGGATGATGATGATTGATGTTTTTGTTTACCCCCACCGCTAAGCTATATAATTATACTGGTGACTCTGTGAGCTGTCAAACCTCGCGACAAAATTTGTTAACATTTTCCGATTTTTTTTTTTAATTAAAATCACATCATTTCAAAGCAAAAAAACTTGACAGAAAAAATTCAGGGCACATAAAAGCGGTCCAATCCAAGTCTTTATTATTAAGGACATAGCGACCTAATTTGTAAAAAGAAAAATGACTACTTATCATTTTTCTCTCGACTCAACTATTTCAGAAACACTAAAATTACAGAACAATCAACGCCAAAAAAAGAATATGACGAATAAACAACTCGAAAACCGTGAGATAAAACAGAATTAATTGTGACAAAATAATTATCACAAAAACACAGGAACAAAAGAAGAAGGGAGTACAAAGGGAAAAAAATCAGCAATCATAAAGTAAATTTCTTTCACAAAGAGAAGCTTTAAGACAGTCAAGTGCCCGGTGTTGGGGGTTGTATCAAAAAGTGACTCCATTCGGAGTCGTTGGGATGAAAAGTGGGCGTGATTATTCTAAGGGAAAGGATCCATTTGTTGCAGTGTTCGTAAAAATAAAATGTAATTATTTGCACTCCATTGCTTTTATTATCTGCTTAGCAGGGTTGTACGTCTTAGATTAAACGGTTAAGGGTAAGACTACTTGAATAAGCGAAAATAATCGAATTTGGAGAGGGGTTTGCCCAACGGTGGGCGTAAATGTGCTGAAGAAGAAAAAATAAAAAATAAAATAAACATCATGGGACAAATTGACACCACTTGAGCTAGTCCCAAACTAGGTAAAGCCTGTGGGTACTAGACAACGGATAAACATACTTATATACATATTAAACGTCCAAGACCCGAGAACAAATATTCGTATTCATCATACAAACATCTGCCCAGACAGGGATTCGAACCCGGGACCTCAAGCTTCATAGTCAGGGTCTGTAACAACTAGGCTATTCGATCGTCGAGAGAGAACCGAATTTAATGATTAGTTTTATTTATACTTTTATGAAACATTCATTAATTTCATGTTAAAAGAAACATTCATAGTATGAAATTCAACATACAATGACAATGCAAAGAAAAACTAGTTAGCAGCTGGACTTGAACCACCAATCTTGACGATCTGTACCACGCTCCACCAATTAGACCATACTAACTGATTGCACTTCTTTTGTTTCGCCAAAGCAAATCTTGCGAGTGGCAAAATCCTGATTTCAAAGCGTCTACTGTAATCGATGATCAAAAAATACGTCTTGAACGCGTTTGCGCCAATGTGTCAAATACTATGAGAATAGTTTGGTGTCGATACGTGCCGATAGAGGCGGTGCCGATTTGCTCATTGTATAATTCCCTTATAGCCCACACATAGCCCGAAGTCGAAGAATTGCGAAACTTAAGTGGCAGTGGGCGGGGCACATTGCTCGCAGGACTGATGGCCGATGGGGTCAGAAGGTCTTCGAATGGCGTCCGCGGACCGGGAGGCAAGCTATCGGTAGGCCTCCAACAAGATGGAACGACGACCTGGTAAAGATCGCGGGACCGCGGTGGATGCGGAAAGCACAAGACCGGTCTGAGTGGAGAGCCTTGGGGGAGGCCTATGTCTAGCAGTGGACATCTTTCAGCTGACATGATGATGATGATGAAAATAATCGATTTATAGATTATTTTTGTTTTTATTTTTATGGAACATTCATAGTATGAAATTCAACATACAATGACAATGCAAAGAAAAATCTGTTAAGCAGCTGGACTTGAACCAGCAACTTCGGTAATCCGTACCACGCTCCACCAATTAAGCTATGCTTAACATTGGTGCACCTAACGAATTTTTCAATGCGTTGTGTCATATTTTTATTTGGAAGATCTCTCCTCAGCGCCATCTATGAGTAGCTTAATCAAGCGGCTCACCCACTAAGGAACTTCTACAATTACGTATTAGTGGCAAGAGATGGAGCTATTTTCTGAATCAATGTAAATAATCGATTTATTGATTAAGATTTTTCTTTGCATTGTCATTGTATGTTGATGATGATGATGTCAATTCCCTTATGTTAGAAAGTACACTAGATACTCTGAGCCTGTTATTCCCATAGTATTTGAGACGCAAACGCGATTAAGATCGTAGACTATAAGGTATAATAAGTAGGTAAATTAAAACAATATCTAACCATGGTATGTTCTCTTGGTGCCTAAAAATTCAAACTCCTAGCTTTACCCACAATCAATTTCAATTTCAATTTATTCAAAAGAAAAATGCAACATTACAGGCGAAGGCCTAAGTCATTACAATTTTCTAAGCTTAAGTCTGGTATAGGTAATGAAGTCAAAGCGGGATCAAAAGTGCCGTGAGTCGTTTCGAGAAAAGGATGGCACGGCTGTGCTCGCCTTGGGAAGGGCACTGCCTTGCCCCCAGATATACCAGCTTCTGCTGAATAAACATGTTTAATATCACCGTGGCAAGCGTATTCTGCCGACGTCTTAAGCCGGCTGTCCCTTAACGTCGACTTTTTCCGCTTTAATTTTGCGAGCGAATAAATTTTCATTAAGCAAGATACCGGGTTATTAATGGCTGCAATTATAAGGATAAGGAAATATCCTTTTATTGTGCTAGTTAGTAAGCACTTATTGGGGAACTAGTTCGTGATTTAGTAACAGTTAGAGTGAGATTAGTGAGATTGAGATTAGGTGTCTACGAGAATGTTTTTAGGTGAAAATAATCTTTGTTTATCATCATCACCTTCATCATCATCATGTCAGCCGAAAGACGTCCGTTGCTGGACGGCGGTCTCCCCCGCGGCTCTCCACTCAGACCGGTCTTGTGCTTTCCGCATCCACCGCGGTCCCGCGATCTTTACCAGGTCGTCGCTCCATCTTGTTAGAGGCCTACCGACATCTCGTCTCCCGGGTCGCGAACGCCATTCGAGAACCTTCTGACCCCATCGGCCATCAGTCTTGCGAGCAATGTGCCCCGCCCACTGTCACTTAAGTTTCGCAATTCTTCGGGCTATATCGGTAACGTTAGTTCTACTGCGGATATCATTTCTGATTCTATCGTTGAATCTTCGTTGTCTCAGCTTAAATTTGACGTGGCATGCGGAAATCGGATTGGCAGGTACTTGCAGTTGACAGAGAAGAGTGGTGGGGGAGGGGAAGCCTTTGCTCAGCAGTGGGACACTTTATAAGGCTTGGAAAAAAAATGCGGAAAGAGGTCCTGAGTGAACTGGAGTTCAGCGGCTGGCAATGAGATTTTCAGCCCTCGTTCTTGGCACGCGAGGTACATAATATTCTATTGTAAACCTTTGTATCTATTAAAGAATACGACCATATATCCAAACAGGCTTTGCAGTGGCGCCTGCCTGTAGTGAGAAGACGAGGTCGGCCCAAAACAAAATGGTAGCGTTCGGTCGAATAGGAGATCCAATCCCTGGGCATGAGCTGGCAAGAGCTGGAGGTCGTAGCGCAGGATCGTTCCAAATGGAGTAAAATGCTGAGAGCCCTATGCCCCTATGATCTATTAAAGATGATTCATGGTGTACCGTCTGGTAGATAACGCCTTCTGTGGCTATACAAACCAATGCGACAGCCAAACACTCTACCGGAGGCCTGACAGAAGCAGGTACAAACTATTTCTCAAATTTGATACTGAAACGTAAATACACAGAAATACCAGAAAAATAAATTCTTGAACTGGGTTTAGAATCCAGGGCCTCCGCCAAACCATGGCGTCGTGCTACCAACTACCTGAAGGTCTTGGGTTCGAAACTTAGTTCAGTATATTTACGTTTCAGTTTGAAATTTGAGAAATAATTTCGACCGGGATGACGAAAAAATTAAAAATACAAAAAGTTGCTTAAGAGTACATACACTCTTTTCTTATATCTCGAAATAACTAGTTCTGTGGTCAGAAATGCAATAAACCTAAAGTACTTACCTCGAACGTCCAACTTAACGCGCTTCACGATCGGCTCGCCAAGTGCGTCAGATTGCACGGAGCATTTCAGTTCTCCGCCAAGCTCAGCGCGGGATATCGTAAGCGCCAAGTCTTGACGCACAGTGGTGTTGTCTGGCGTTGTACGTTTTGCTGGAACAATGAGAATTGTGCGTTAACTAGGTTAGTTTAGTTTAATTGGTTATTCATCATTGTGAAAGTCAAAATAAATGGGCTTGTGCCCAGTAGCGCGACGTACATAGGCTGATGATGATAATGATGATCCTAATGCCTGAAAAGAGACGTGCAATAAAATATTTAGAATTTGAATTTGATCGTTTCAGTTTAAGTAGAAGTGCTTTTGTGTTAATACACAAATAATTTGAAATTGCTGCTATTAATCGTCCCTTGCATTGAAAACAATAAACGTAACTGAAAAAAGGTAAGCTTAATAAATTAATTGACCCACAATTTTTGTCTTTTTTAAAGCACCTTTATTTAAAAACTCACAAAGTCCATACTCCAGTAGCCAATTTCAATTAAGTCGGTTTGACAGTAAACAGGAAAAAGTTCCTAAGTGACGCAAAACGGCGGCAAGAAAAATGTACCTAAGGCCCATGAAGTTACAGCCCTCTTTCATTCACATTGAAATGGCGCTTAGGATTTTTAGGAATTGCAACTGTTAGTATGTAAATCCGTTTTTAAGGTAAAATAGGAAGCAGCGAAAGATTGATAGCTCCTGTCTGGTGATTGATCAGTGGTGCCCAAATGCTGGGTCGCTGCCAATTTTTTTTGTGAATCCGACTGTAAAGAGAATTAAATTAATTGTTATTTCATTTTATAATACTTAGAAAATAGCATCACTGTTGCCTATCACGTTGAAGAAATATGAGCCCTAATGGCTTTAGGACCCTTTATATTTAACTAAAATCTCTGCGTCTGCCATTAAATTTATTTATAAGTCAAACACAGCAACGCCGTACACTCCGCCTGAGAATGGAATAGTTGAGCGGATGGATAGAACTATTAAAGGCGTTACTCAAACAAAACTTTTGCGGGTACTGTATACTCTATGCAATCAACCGGTAAAAAGCCCAGGTATTTACTTTTGAACCCAATATTTTCCAGCCAGAGTTACCGTTTTTCCGGTGCCAGTAAATACTACGATATTTCAATGTTGGTGCAATCCTAATCCGGATTGCCGGGTCGAACCGGAGTGCGCTGGTGAAAAGCGGTTCGAACCGGTTACGGCTGGCGCACAGTGCTGTGTTGAATATTCCAGCGAGAATCCTTAGTAAGCTAAACAAGAGTGTTTCAGTTGATATTTCGACGTCTTCACTTTTCTAGATAAGACATTAGTGTACATAGTAAGTAGTTAAGTAAGTAAATGCTTTATTGTACAGAAAACACAGAAATAAATACAAGTTACAAACAGTGAGATACAGAACAAAGGCGAACTTATCCCTTAAGAGATCTCTACCAGTCAAACTTTGAGCGGTAGAGAGGAGTAGTTAATTAAGGGACCGATAAAGAGCGCGTTTATAATCACAAATACTGAAGGCGAATAAATAATAATACAATAAATAAACTCATACAAAAGCCAACCATATTATGTATGCTTGATTATAATATCAAAACAACGATTATCCTAAGTTATCCCCTGGGTATAGTTGACCGAACGAGTGCGAAGCGTCTCTGTATCAGCATGGGCACAAACGCTTTCGTATGTCCGTCTGTCCGGCTGATCTCCTCTACAGTTTGAATTTCTCAACCGATTCTGGTAAAATTTTTGTGAGCAGGTTCGTTATTTATAACAATATTTTTGTCGATTCAAGTTTTGGAAAGTTAAATAAAAATTAAATACTGTTCAATCATAATGATTAATATCATGGGACAATTGACACCAATTGACATAGTCCGAAACTAGGGTACTAGACAACGGATAAACATACTTAAGTATACATATTACTAGAACGGAGACCGTGGGAACATAAGAGACCGGTCGGAAGACATTGGAAGTGGCAGGGAAGAACAGGATCCTGACAGCCCAGAACAGAGCGACATGGAGACAGTTGAAGGCGGCCTACACCAAATTGGTTGAGGAAGGGTTAAGATGATGATGATTATACACAATTAAACATTCAAGACCCGAGAACAAACATTCGTGTTCATCACACAAACATTTGTCTTGACCGGGGATCCAATTAGAGACCTATGGTATAGGGAACTCCCTATTCTCGCTGCTTCCCTCCCTACGCAGAACTCTGCGTAGGGAGGGAAGCAGCGAGAGCAAGCTGTAGGTGGGTCAATCAACTTTTAAGTGTTGTCCGTTGCCATGGCGACGTCACCTCGGCCACTCATTAAATGTATAATTTTCTAGGGCACAAAATGTAATAAAAGTTGGGAGTTGTATCATTTATAAGCCTATTCTTTCATGCCTTATCTCGTAAGCATGCTAGTATAGTATACATGACAACCATTTTTCTAAGCAAGTGTCTCACTGTTGTCTCCTGAGTGACGGGACAGAATAACAACACTAAAAAGTTGATTGACTCAGGTATAATACTAATAAAAAAGGTTTTTAACACAGCACTGTTCGCAACCACTATTCCACTCTGTAGTTTTTATTTACAAATCGTTATTCAAAGAGACAAGTTGTTTACATTGAAGTTCTTTACTATCCACTTTGGAGCTGTTTTTACGTGTTTCTAATTAATGTTAAGGATGCATTTTTACTGAAGCGGACCTAAGCGAAGCGGAGGTTAGCGGTCCGTGATTTGACCAATCACGGTAACATCCAAACATTCCGAGGGTTCATTTGTCCGAATTTTCATAATTCCGAATCCTATTTTCCGCTGAACGAAAACTTTGGTTGTATATGATTTTGAAAATATAGGTAGGTTAGATTAGGTTTGTTTTAAATAAATAATACACAAATATCACGGGACAATTGACACCAATTGAACTAGTCCCAAACTAGGCAAAGTACTAGACAACTGTTTTCTTGGGACCTCAAGAAGGGTACGATCCCCGGTCGGGGCAGATATTTGTATGATGAATACGTATGTTTGTTCTCGGGTCTTGGATGTTTAATATGTATTTAAGTAGTGTAGTTAAGTAGGTACCTTGGTTTGGGACTAGGTCAATTGGTTCTAATTGTTCTATGATATTTCTTATTTATTGTTATGTCTCCGCATAGCCGTGAATCGAGCCAGCCAGAAATGAACCAAGCTCTCAAAAACTTCTCACCCTTGTTTTCAACAGGCCATAATACAAACATAAATTTCCATTATAAGAAATACGTGCAAATCCCTAGCCAACACTTCCTTATTCAGAGCGTGTCCATAAAATTACCCGAACAGCTATAAATTACGTTCTATAACCCATTCCACGTAGTTACCCCGTATCGGGGTAGTTTCCCCGATTAGGGGTAATTTACCCTGTAGTGTTAACACTCGCGATTTGTTCTACGGCATTAATGAAATTTACATTCTAGCTTTGGCAATGGATTTTGTAAATGGGTTTATCTACACACATATTATAAGTCCTCTATAATGCGTTCAGAAACCGTAGAAAATGACCAGCATTGCAGTACGTCGTCGCCTCCCCCGCCAACCACCACGACCAGCAGGTCCAGCAGTAAAGTAATAGTCATTACGACATCGAATTCGATGTCGTAATGCCTTTTCGATATCGAATTCGATTTTTCGAATTTGACAACCAACGTAATTTACAATCATAGTGAAATAAAACGGATCACTCATGTATATAAGTCGAGTTCAGTCCGACATGTATAATTAACAATGTGATATTTTTATTTTTTTTTACAAAAAAAAAAAAAACAGTTTACGAAACGTCAGCTCGGTATGTTTGTCTATGATTAAAAAAAACAATCAAGCTCGTGACAGGTATGGGTATAATATATGCCTTCGGCTTCTGAACCCATCCTAGAGTACTTATAATATGTGTGTAGATAAAGTATTGTATGCAACTCTACATAATTAGGCCTTAAAACGTAGCAGTTGCATAAACTACTATTACAAAGATGTTGAATGTGGAATAATGTGGATGTAATTCTGTCTCTCATTATTTAAATATTTATCTAGCAACATCTCGACGTTTTTATGTCAATTTAAGATGGATGGTTACAAACGCACAGAGGGTCGAGCACGACTTCTCGAATCCTGCGTACCTAACGTTACGGTTATCGTATCCAGATCGAGAAACCTCATACTAAATTTTAGTTCCAAATACGCTCACGGGCGGGCGCTGTTCCAAACGTCATACAAACTCGACAACGTTTACTATTCGATTTTACGTGACGCAGGTTTCGAATATTCGTAGTAGGGCCTCTGGATACAAACAAGTCAAACATCTCAAATCTAACCAACTTCGAAAAGTTAAAAAAATCCTCGACGTTTTCATTTCAAAGGCAAACATTTCACTTTTGACGTTGAAGCTTAATCATAGCGAAAAAAAACGGACATCTCAAAAACGGCTTAACCGATTTTGATGAAACTTAAACCGTCGTGACAAACCATCACGATTAACTCATGCTTATTGTCTAACTCACAGCTAGCTGTCACAGTCACGTATGAGGTGTCATTGGATTCGTCTCAGTTGTGGAAGTGACATAGCTAGCTGTCACAGTCACGTATGAGGTGTCATTGGATTCGTCTCAGTTGTGGAAGTGACACAGCTAGCTGTCACAGTCACGTACGAGGTGTCATTGGATTCGTCTCAGTTGTGGAAGTGACACAGCTAGCTGTCACAGTCACGTATGAGGTGTCATTGGATTCGTCTCAGTTGTGGAAGTGACATAGCTAGCTGTCACAGTCACGTATGAGGTGTCATCGGATTCGTCTCAGTTGTGGAAGTGACATAGCTAGCTGTCACAGTCACGTATGAGGTGTCATTGGATTCGTCTCAGTTGTGGTAGTGACACAGCTAGCTGTCACAGTCACGTACGAGGTGTCATTGGATTCGTCTCAGTTATGGAAGTGACATAGGGTATATTGTTTCCCGGGATTGCAGTCGAGTTTTCTGTTTTTAATTTTGAGTTGGTTAGGTTATTACGTAAGTGGTTTAAAATGATAATGTATGAGAAGTGAACAACCAAAACACTTCATAAAATGTATCATCATACGAATCGTATCAGTGTTACAACTACTTGCCGTAATTAAATTTGTTTTAGGCCACCTTTTAGTTTGGTTCGGGATAAAAGTTTGAAACCCCCGGAATTCCAGGGGGACCTCGGGATTGGGGTCATTGACCGCTTTGTCCTAAAAACGTGTAAAGAGAATTGTGTTTCTACTGCGATCCCAAAAATCCAATCAAAACGTTAATAGAGACGAAAGGCACGACGGACTCGCGCACCGAGGATTCCGTTTTTCGGATTTTTTTCCCTGACTTAAGCTACTTCGTGCAAAATTTCATGATTCCAGGTAATAGGGAAGTAGGTACGCTTCAGATTTTGACTTTACTTCGAATTGGCAGACGGACAGACTAACTACAAAGTGATTCTATAAGGGTTACGCTTTACTTTGGAGTCACGGAACCCAAACGAGCCGAAAGGAAGGCAAACGAGCAAGTGGGTCACCTGATAGTAAGTGATTACTACTGCCCATAGATACCCACAATCCCGGAGGGTTTGCAGATGCGTTGACAACCTAGAGAGAGAGGGAAAGAGAGAAGATGAAATGCCCGTAATTACACCGGCTGTCTTACTCTCCACACCGGAACACAACAGTGCGGTAGGATTAGCGAGTAAGATTATGGTGATCCGAACGAAAATCGTATAAGGCCCTACCACCCGCAAAACAAAATAGTTTGACGAATAAAATGGCGATGGCGAGGACGAACCTTGCATAAGGATCTACCTAGAGGCTGAAAACTAATAAAACAAATTCCAGCCCAAAACCCTAAAATTTCACCTGGCAAATCCCTTCAAAGCAATAAGATTTAAAGGGGGGCTATTCTGGGCGCGTGATTTCGATCAAATTAACGAGAATAAATAAAGTGAAGTTACGCCCCAGACCCTTCTAATCTGATGCGATAAAACAGCACGTGTGTCCAGGGCTGGCACGTCGCGGAAATCTGAGGGTCTCGTGTAATTTTTGATACAAGAAAACGCCTCCAGCGCTTTATTTACTTTGTTTACTACGTAAAACAGACAGACGGAAGGCGCCTTTGGCTTATCAACGCACTACATTTTTTCTTAGGGAGAGTGGATGGAAAAGTGGGAAAGGGAAGAACTCGGCGAACGTACTCCAATCAAATCGGTGATATTTTGGAAAAAGGACAGGTCAGGAGTACCCAAAACCGGAGACCATGACGTTGTACGAAGAATGTTATGAGATTAAGGGAAGCAAAGGTTGTATGTCAGGATCATAGCAAGTGGAAGTCCGTGGTTTCTGCCTACCCCTCCGGGAAACAGGCGTGACTGTATGTAGGTATGTACGTAAATTTTTTCTGCCACTTTTTGGGGGGGACGAGGAACACACACGCACAGCACACGTCTGCGCTCATGACAAAATTTGGTACGTTCCTACAAACTCACACTAAAATAAAACTATCACACGAATGCCAAAAACACGCACACAGTCAACAGACCCTGATCATTTTGGTCAGACTTAATGTTAGGGTTCTGGCAGAGGGGAAATCGCGCGTTAACATCCATTCCTTTCCTGCTCTAAGGATTTACTATGATTGGCATTTGCCAACAGCGCCACTATAGTGGCACGTAACGGCAACAAACAATTCTCATACTGTTTGACACTTTAACGTAAACGTTCGAGGCGTATTTTTTGGCCGTCGATTACACCAGGCGTTCTAAGGCTCTATTGTAATCATCGGCGAAAAATACGTCTCTAACGAGTTTGCGTTACGGGCGGCAAATCAAATCAAAAAATCAAAAAAGCTTTATTTCGTTAAACACAATGTTTGATATGGTGACAAAATGGGGAAGCCTCCCAGTAGGCATATTATACAACTTGTGTCAGGATATTTAGTATTTTCGACTACACTAGAGGCGTTGAGCGCCTAGTGTAATCGCTGACCAGGCCAAGAAATACGTCTCGATCGCGTTCGCGTTTAACAATTCTCATACTATTTGACACTTTAACGCAAACGAGATCGAGACGTTTTTTGTGCTTTTTGATTACACTAAGGGCACAGGTGGACATTGCTTCTGAGCGACCATAACAAAATTCTAATACTCATACCAATGCCGTTTTTTAATCGACCACGAAATCTAAACTAAAAACTTCAGTAGTAAAATATCATGAAAGAAAAGATTTAAGCAATCCTATCTTCAAAAACATCGTCAGAACGCCTTTCGTAACACAAGCACACCTGTGCTTGCCAGCCCTGAAAATTCTCACAGAAAACGTTAAGCGAAAACCTAAGTCAATGAAGTGAAAATTTCTACCATCTGTTACGCGCAGTTTCAGGATAGCCCCCCCTCATGAAATATGGATGTGCTAACAATTGAGAATTCTTTGTATTATTTTAAAACGGAAGAGTCGTAGCGGCTATGAGATATGGCTGCGAGTTGCAGTAAATAAGTGTCTTAAAAACGTAGTGATCTCTTTATGTCAAATGTCAAACGGCTTATGTCAAATCTCTTTATGTCAAATGTCATCGGTTTACGTGGAATCTCTTTATGTCAAATGTCAAACGGTTCATGTCAAAATAATCTCTTTATGTCAAATGTCAAACAGTTTATGTCAAATGTCAAACGGATCGGCTATGAGATATGCGAGTTGCAGTAAATAAGTGTCTTAAAACATAGTGATCTTTTGCACGCAAACTCTTTATCACGTCCTCTCTTTCTGTCAAATGTCAAACGGTACAAGACAACCGATTTGACACTTCAGCGCTGAAATCCTTTGAGAAAATACTTAAATAACTTTTTCACAGACATGCGATTAAATGTTGACGTTACGTTTCTTAAAATAGGCTGCGAAGTGTCACGTTTCGGGCGCGGTTAGACGAGAGCTATAATAATGAAATTTCATACCAAATTGGCGGTATAGGTCTGCAAAGTGATAGTCTTTTGTTTCAATGTTAATTTGTGACACAGCATCATGGTGTTTAGCCACTACAAATTTTAAATTGCAGGTGGAAATAGAACGAAATAAGTAGGTACCTAGGTACGTGTAGTAAGTGCTGATTATAAATTACGTTTTAGTTTAGTTTATGTTTAACTAGCTGTTGCCCGCGACTTCGTCCGCGTAGATTTCGGTTATCGCTATCCCGCAGGAACTATATAATTTTTCCGAATAACAAGTAGCCTATGTTATTCCTCAATATTCAAACTATCTTCTTACCAAATTTCATCTAGATTGGTGCAGCGGTTCTCCCGTGAAGAGGTAACAAACAGACAGACAGAGAAACAGAGAGACAGAGTTACTTTCGCATTTATAATATTAGTTAGGATTAGTTAGGATAGAGTTACGAGAAAAAGCACTACTCTTATACCTACCTCGGCGTGAAAAGGGATTACCAGCCTCGTATCCATATTCGCTCTATAATCTCCTTAGCCGACAACCCCCGTTTCCCCGGCCTCGGCAGTAATGTACTATTAAATTAAATTTTCAAAATTACAACAAACTTTTCAACCCAATCAAGTCTCTATTGGGGCGTACTTGCCCAGTTTTAGTAGAAAATTAGAAATAGACCTGGTGCCTATACAGTATCCCTTTTATGAGAGTAGGTTAAGCGGGATTTATGGGCCTTAATTAATAGCCGAGTGGCCTTATTGTGAGGGCCTCATTCATTAGACGGGTTTCGGGATACGTACGTAATTTATTCTACACCCTGTACATGTGTTTGTTTTTTTCTATAATTGGGGAAAAGTGTGAAATTGAACTAAGTATTGCTTGATTTTTTTATTTATTTAATCGTATGGCGTACCAATAATAATCAATTACAGATAACTGTGATCTTTTTCACAAATTTCAAACTGATGCGTGATACAGAAAAACCAGAAAAAAATATTCTCAAATTGGGGTTCGAACTCAAACCTTTGCCAAAGCAGTGGATGTCTTTCGGCTGACATGATGATGATGATGACATGAAAGTTTAAATCAATATCAAAGAGATTCGTTGCAGAAACATATATTTTTTTAAGGTTTTGTAGTAAGAAGAAAGTTCAAGGCATAGCTTAAAGATTAAAATATAAAAATCTAAATCTGAATTATAAAATCATATCAAGAAAGAAAAACAGAGCAAAAAGTTTAAAAAAATGGGGTGTCGTTAGATATAGGCTTTTGAAAATGTCTACGGATTATTCCAAAACATGGGCTATAATTAACTGACATACGTGAGTGATCCGTAAAACTATGTCTGTGGGGCCTTTAAAGCTTTATTTAGACTTGGCAAACTCGGAATCTATCCAGTTGTAAGAACCCTTTTAAAGGTCTCGAGGGCAGTAGCGGGTTTCTGCTGTTTGGACGACGTTATGCATAAATATTTCAATACAATTAACATAATCATGTCAGCCCATAAAGCAGATAGACGGGAGGCGCTTTTGGCTTAGGTATGTGTGACAGACTGTTTTATATACATATATGAGCATGTAGGTATATAATAGTGTTTTTAAAATAGTATCTTTTTTATATCATATCCGTACCTACTTTTATCCACTTTCAGCATGAAACCACGAATTAGTCCAAAACGTGTCGAGCTAAACTCGACTTAAGTACGTAAGTCGTCCGTTTTATTTCGTTACGTACGTTTATCCTTTGTTTATTACACATAGTACAGACTTTGCCTGCTTTAGGGCTAGGTCAATTGGCGTCAATTTTCCCATGATAATTATTTATTTCATCAAAGAACTGGCATTGATAGGGCCTGCCCAAAAAAAATGTTGGTTCCCTTTCGCATGACGCCGTCCCGAACTCTAACAAAAAGTCACCGCGACCCGCGCTGAGTGTTAAGTTACGAATTCACTCGCGAATCTTATTGTACTCTTTCTTTCAAGGATCCGCAGTGAAAATAATAAAAATAATTAAAATAAATAAATAAATAAATATCACGGGACAATTTGACACCAATTGACCTAGTCCCAGGCAAAGCTGTACTATGGGTACTAGACAACGGATAAACATAGATATATAGATAAACACATACTTATACACATATTAAACATCCAAGACCCGAGAACAAACATTCGTATTCATCATACAAACATCTGCCCCGACCGGGATTTGAACCCGGGACCACAAGCTTCATAGTCAGGGTCTCTAACCACTAGGCTATTCGGTCGTCAAATCAATAACAATAAAATTAACTAAAAAAGTAACCTGTTAAGTCCCCGCGTACTTGTACAAGCATAAATAAAAATAATAGCAGTAAAAATAACTGCCGATACTCATAAAATTTTGTGAGCATACTCGGTAGTGACGTTTTGTGACCAGCGGAGCAATTGCATAACTTTTTTTTTTTTTATTCATCCCATAAGGGATAGGCAAACGAACTCAGTCCATACAGCCACGTCTGATGTGTTTTGTAAATTTCTGTATATTAAAGTCCTGTCATCGTCAGAGTTGTGTCAGTCTGTCCTAGTCACGTCCTGTCAACTGCTCATGCCTCCCGTAAAGCGATAGTGTGCTTTACGGCGAGCTACGGCGAGCAGCAGCCGGCGGATATTTGGGGGTCACAAACAGAGGGAATACGCGTTTTCACTTGAATTCTTCATTTGCTGGGCACTTTCACGTCGATTTGTTGTATAATACACTATCTTTATTATCCACCAAACAACATTAAGCACAGAAACTAAAATTCAATTAACGACACGATCCACTCTCATCGGTTTCCCGCCAAAACCCCCAATTGCATAACTACTTTGACACTCGTCATCGGATGGAAATGTCAGTTTTTGTACGACTGTGACAGCTAGCTGTTTCCGATACCAATTGTCAGCCCATACAAAATGAACGCGATGCTGATTGCGAGCGAGTTAGACAATAAGCATGCAGGTTGAATAAATGAAACAGATTTTCAAAAATTACTTATTAGTAGAAAAAACTTGAAAAACCCCAGACATTTTCACTTCAAAGTTCAATATTTCAAAATCGGTTGAACCGATTGTAATAAAACTTAACTAATTAAGAACCATCTCGGTTAGACTAGCTTTCGATTAGAAAAACGTATCGAAATCGGTTGATCCGTTTGCGAGCTATGATGCCACAGACAGATACACAGATACACCCCTCTTTCTTTGTCGGGGGTTAAAAACGGGTGAACCGATTTTAATGAAACATAGCTAAGAACTATCCCGATTATAATATTGTTAACCAACACTGTTAATATTGTTATATAATTATACATATAAATATTGTCAACCCCGACGAAAAAGAGGGGTGTTATAAGTTTTACCTGTGTGTCTGTATCTGTGTATGTGTCTGTGGTATCATAGCTCCCAAACGGATGAACCGATCTCGATGCGGTTTTTTTTAATCCAAAGCTAGTTTAATCGAGACGGTTCTTAGCTAAGTTACACTAAAATCGGTACACGTTTTTGAAATATTGAACTTTGAAATGACAATGTCGGGGATTTTTCAACTTTTCTAAGCTCGAAACCGAGACCTAAGTTAGAACTTAGAACTAGCAGTAAATAAGCGAGGCATGTGGCCTTAAAATTTGTCCCGCTCTAAGGCCCAATAATAACCGAGAGCCGAAACTATACTAACTTCGAAGTAGTTTGTAGATTGCAGGGTAACAGGTTCAAGTTATACGATGTAGCGGGTTAAATTTAACTTTTGCGTAATTATACTAAACCAAGGAGGATAGTATACGGAGTGTCAAAGCCCATACTTCGAATCGATCCCCGCAGTCATGTTAAAAATCAGGCAATTTCTAGATGGCGCCAAGGTCGTAGCCAGCGGGTCAAATAATAACAAAACAGCAGTACGAATGTGTCACTCAAGCAAGGTAGATGGCGCTGAATGTAAATAAGAACGATTCAAAGTTTGGGCTTTGTCAATCCGTTTACTTTCCATGATCCTTGTACTAAACGCAGTCCTTCGTGTGGGTGTGCACGAATCAGCGGCAGCGAGACGCACTCTGCTAGCCAAGGCCCTGAAGCCCAAGTTCGCGTACTCGATTGTTACGTAACGTAATCGAGTGAGGCGTTTTGGATAAAATTTGTATAGGTATACATTTTTTATATCCGTCTGTATGTCACAGACCACAATATCAGATATACCCACACTAATAAAGACACGGCGTACATTTTGCTTAAGAGCAGGGCTCTGCTAACACTGGACAACTTAAAACGATGAGAAAAGCTTAAAAATCTTTGTATAGAACCCTCGGTGCGCAAGTCTGACACGCTCTCTTACCCGGTTTTTTCTTACATCCATTTTATGATCATAAATATGGACCTCCACAAAGTAACGCCTGATTCAATAAATTATACCTCCATTGGTACTATCGATTCGTTAGGTACACCAACGTTAAGTATAGCTTAATTGGTGGAGCGTGGTACGGATTACCGAGGTTGCTGGTTCAAGTCCAGCTGCTTAACGGATTTTTCTTTGCATTGTCATTGTATATTGACTATCGATGATTCTGCCGATATCAAGGTTGAAGAAGACGCTTTCGGTGTTATTTGGCCGTTGTTCCGTAGCTTCGACGCTGACGATGTAATGTGTTGTTAATGAGAAAGAAAGAAAGAAAGAAAACATTTATTCGTGACATTAATACGAGGTAACAAGGACAAAAGACACAGAATAAAGATTGTCACGAACTGGCCCCAACTCAGCGTGATGGTGGCCTTGCAGCCAGCGCTGGTCTTCCGTTGGAACCACCAGGTGATCTAGTACATCATACAAAATGTGACGCCGACATTATATTACTACAGTAATTTATACACAAAAGGAATATAAAATATACAAAGAGAAGATTACAAACGTAACTTTAGAACACAAAATGTAGAAAATTAAAAGTCAGATCAAAAATCATGGCCTCGGTCTATATCAATGACAAGACCGCGTGGACCAAATTCTTTTACCTTTTCCGAAATCAATCAAATAATGAAAGTGAAAAAAAAAATGTATACAGGTATAGGATAAATGAATAAATTCGCATCAATCGCTTTTACTTTACAACATAAGCCACACGTCAACTTGTGTAGCATAAGTTGAAAACCAGGCATCCGATGACAAAGGCCGTGGCATACACACAAACTGTAGTTCACAACTAAATCACCAGTTTGACGCTGGCATAACATTATTTTTCCTCTGAAGCAGAGGGTCGTGGGTTCAAACCCCGGCTCGCACCTCTGAGTTTTTCGGAACTTATGTGCGGAATTACATTTGTAATTAATTATGAGCTTTTCGGTGAAGGAAAACATCGTGAGGAAACCTGCACACTCCTGCGAAGCAATTCAATGGTGTGTGTGAAGTTCCCAATCCGCACTGGGCTCCCGTGGATACTATAGCCCAAGCCCTCTCATTCTGAGAGGAGGCCTGTGCCCAGCAGTGGGACGTTAATAGGCTGATGATGAGGATGATGATGATGATGATAACATTATTTTTGATGCGTGGATTAATTGAACTTAGAAACAGATGTTACCAATACTGGCCACTGGTCGCTCTAAAACATCTGTAACAAATATAACATCTATAAACATTTATAGCTATAAAACAGTACCCTGACTGACTGTCTGACTGACAGACAACGCACAGCCTAAACCACTGGACCGAGAGACTAGAACGGCAAACATATACCTTGAGTATCCTAGAGGTGCACTAAGAAGGGATTTTTCTAAATTCCCACGGAATAGGTAACTAGCCCATTTTGAATTATTTCACGGGAGCAAAACCGCGGGGTATAAGCTAGTTGTATGTAAGCTTTAAAGACCCAGCCTCTCAAGCAGAGGGTCCTGACTTCAAACCTCTTGATTTTTATGGAATTTAGGTGCGAACACATTTGTAATTTTTCATGAGCTTTTCAATGAAAAAAAAACATCGATCGCAAGGAAGCCCGCACACTCCTGCGAAACCGTTCAATGGTAAGTAAGTATGTATGTATGTATGTATGTACATCTCTTTATTGCACATAAAACATAAAATAACAGATAACAGAACAAAAGCAAATGTACAAAGGCGAACTGCAATGCAGTGGTGTGTGTGAAGGTCCCAAATAAAACGAAAACACGCGTATAACGTTTATCAACTTTATGACAGCGATCAAAAATGGCACCCCAAATTGCATACAACCGTATAAACTATAACAACCGAGACACAATACTTAACCTTGCCTCCCCCGTTTCCCGCCCTAGGCCGGCAATGAAAGCCAAGCAAATGGCACATTAAAAGGAAAACTATAAAATAACTGCAAACGGCTGCCGGAATTATTGACCGGAACGAAACTAATTAAAGAAAGACGGAAGAATTAAAAAGCGCTCAAGCATGAGGCGGGCTGAGGGTTCTTTTGTTTGTTTTAAATCTCCGACAAAGAATATATACTTACTGTAAGACTAGCACGACTGGCCGCGACTTTGTTTGTCGCGCGCGATTACATTACCCGTCCCGTTGCATTCTGAGTGACAGGAAAGGATGGGCAGCGCCGACCAGGCCAAGAAATACGTCTCGATCGCGTTCGCGTTTAACAATTCTCATACTATTTGACACTTTAACACAAACGCTATTGAGACGTATTTTGTGCTTTTGATTACACTAAGGGCACAGTTGTTCTCGCGCGAGATAGAAGTCGCACTGTGAGTTGTGCTAGACCTACAGGCGTCCTAAGACTATGCGACATGAAGGGAAAGTACCTTAAATAATGTAGATAGAATATTTTACTCTATGAAGACATTTATTTTGTACATTATGTAACACTACATGAATGTAGTGTCTACATGAGTGTAGATAAAAAAAAAACTTGCCTCACCTGGGAACGGAACCAACGCCAAATGTGGAGAAAAAAACATCCCGTATTTTTATTTTATGTAAGCAATCGAATGACAAAAAAAATCCCCTTAAGTAACATTTTAACTTTTTAAAATAAAGGAACACATTTAGACAAACTTTTCATATTAAAAAAAACTTTGAATGCAATAGAAAAAAAAACGTTCTACCTGTAATATTTAAGGTACTTTCCCTTCATGTCGCATAGTCTTGGGACACCCGGTTTAAAAAATATAATAACGTAAAGAGACACGACACGGTAACGTGAGTGCGTGAATGAGCTCGCGGCCTATGTGTGTGTTTCGGATGGCGAGCGGGGCGAGCGCGGGGCACGCGGGGTGTGGTCAGCGGACCGCGGACCGCTGTGACGCAGGATCTCAGGTCAGACGTTTGGAGCAGCGCCCGCCCGTGAGCGTATTTGGAACTAAAATTTTGTATGAGGTTTCTCGTTAAGCAGGTTTCGAATATTCGTGCTTGGGCCTCAGCTTACAAGTTTGGCCTGTGTGTGTGTCTGTCTGTGGCTTCGTAGCTCCTGAACGGAACAACAGATTTGAACGCGGCTTTTTTAATCGAAAGCCAGTTTAATCTAGATAGTTCTTAGATAAGTCTCATAAAGATCGGTTCACATAAAAAATAAAATAACACAATAAATCAAAATTCCAGAAAAGTGTACGTGTGTATAACTTTGTATAAAACGGCCTTAGTAGGCTTTACAGGAAGAACCCTAAGGACTAGATACATACCCAGTTACTTAGTTGAGCAAAATGTATTTAGGTGCGTTGCTCTATAAACAGTAATTCTTTAGGTGCGTTGCTCTATAAACAGTAATTCTTTAGGTGCGTTGCTCTATAAACAGTAATTCTAGCTAAAACATAGCCTTTTCTACTTGACGCTAATATTGTTGTGGTATCATATCCCCATGATGGTGATGATGTGGTCCCATGATATTTATTTATTTTATTTATTTATATAAGCCCTCATTTTAAAATACGGATAAAAACAGCGAGGAAGAATTATCTTACGAGTATAGTAGAAACTAGATTGCAGGAACCAAAGCACTCCTTGCTCTTTATTTATTTAACTAGGCAACAGTTTAATGAAAAATAACTATTAAAAAAAAAACGAGAATCACGACTGGAATAACCTAACCAACTTAGAAAAGCTGAAAAACCCCCGACACTGTCATTTCAAAGTTCATTATTTCAAAAACGGGAGAACCGATTTAATTGAAACTTAGCTAAGAACCGTCTCGATTAAACTAGCTTTCGATTGAAAAAACCGCATCGAAATCGGCCCCCCGTTTGGGAGCTATGATGCCACAGACAGATACACAGATACCCTCTTTTAGTCGGGGGTTAAAAAGGCTGGTGATGATTACATACATACCTACACTCGAAAAACATAACCCTCCTATAATAGTCGGATAACGCGAACGCAATCGAGAAGTTTTCTTATCGGGACATTTCTTGTGTCAAAAAATTACTCATAAACCTATATTAACTAAAATGCCGTTAAAGTTCGTTTGTCCTTTTTTGTCTCATTGACATTTCCGTTAGTAAGAAGAAGACAAAACCTATTTTAGCTAATAGAGGCTTGAGTGACGTTTATGAATAAGGGCATGAGTATATATTCTTTGATTGCACGTCGGACTTTTGCCATCCCAGACTTGGCCTCTACCGCGCCAGTTACAAATTGAAATAATATTTATTCTACGGAACTGGGTCGCGAAATATCAATTATACGGTGCATAGTTCCAACAACTCCGATTTAATGAAGAATTTTAATTAGAGAGTCCGATTCCACGAACTTTGTAGTGTTAGGACAGGGGGACTTTTAAACGGGAACAAAATGGCGGGCTTCGTGAGACAGTGAAAAGTTCCGAGGGTCGAGCACGACTTTACGAAAGCTGCGTAACGTTACGGTTATCGTATCGAGATCGAGAAACCTGATACAAAATTTTAGTTCCAAATACGCTCACGGCGCGCGTTCCAAACGTCATAGAAACTCGACAACGTTTACTATTCGACTTTACGTTACGCAGCATTCGTAAAGTCGTGCTCGACCCTCTGTTTCACAAATAGTCGTGGATAATATCGACGCGGAACGGAGATAATGCCTATTTAGGTCAAATTGGTAAGTAAAGTACAAGCTTATTTGCATAGAATAAGATATTTTTTACAGTCAGATTAGGTGTTACAGATACTTAAGCTAGCTTATTAGGTGTTACAGATACTTAAGCTAGCTTATTAGGTGTTACAGATACTTAAGCTAGCTTATTAGGTGTTACAGATACTTAAGCTAGCTTATTAGGTGTTACAGATACTTAAGCTAGCTTATTAGGTGTTACAGATATCTTTAATACTAGCATGCACATTAATAATTATGAAAATACAGTTATCTACATATTAATGAAGGTCATTGCTTATTCTCCGTATATTAAATTAATTACATCATATAAAAAATACAAAAATGCCGGACGCAAATCAAAAAGCATTAATCTCGAAATGGGTTTCGATTTACAATACATTGCAAAAAAATGGACAACCCCAATTGCAGTAAATATTATGTGAGAGATCTAAACCTACTAATAAGTGAGGTAACTACGACTGATAAGATGGCCTTTGTACAAGTAAAATAATTAATATTTTATGAAATGATTTCTTAAACGCCGGTGGGCTAAAAAAATAACGGGTATAAGAACATCTAACCACCTATTTACTGAATAAAATATTCAATTAACTGTCAACTTGAATGGAAACACACACATAACTATTATACTCGTAATACAAGTAACTAAACACCACCACATCTAATTTGTCACAGGCCAGGGGCCAGGAGCCAATGGCGTGTAAAATTAGAATTTTAATTAAACGGACTTGACTTTTATTGTAAAGTGGGAGCGAGGCAGATATATTAAGGTTAAAGAATTTTAACATTCTTCGCTGACGAGGGAGGACTTGGGACGGTTTTTATGAATAATACTAACGTTTTTTGTGGTTACGCTTGCGAGAAAAACCACAATTTTTCTGGAAAAGCTTAGAGCAGGAATGGAATGGAGATGTTAACGCGCGATTTCCCCTCTGCCAAAACTCTAACATTAAGTCTGACCAAAATGATCAGGGTCTGTTGATTGTGTGCTTGTTTTTGGCATTTGTGTGACAGTTTTGTTTTAGTGCGAGTTTTTAGGAACGTAACAAATTTTGACATGAGCGCAGACGTGTGCTGTACGCGTGTTCCTCGTCTCCCTCGAAAAGTGGCAGACAAATTGTAGTGCATAGATAAGGCAAAGGCGCCTCCCGTCTGTCTGCTTTATGGGCAAAAGAACCAAAAAATACTTTCGAGATTTTTTTTTAACACGATACTAATAATAGGTTTTTATTTCGCGGGAGGGACCTTATGCGAGGTAACTCTTCAAATACAACCACAAAAATTGGAGCTATTAATCGAGAAACTTCCTCACTAACTATTACACTCGTGACGTCAAAATACTTACGCAAAATGTTACACACTTTTTCCATTACAAAATGAACTCTTTCCTTAGTGGAGAGTACACGAGTTTTAATTCTGTCCTGAAACATCTTTTAGTTTTGCGTCCTTTGTTTCGTTTGAGAAATTAATATATGCCTATATCAGGTATGCCTTTATCTTCTGCACATAAACCTTTCACAGTAACAGTTTCGTTGAAACTGGAAAGGTTAACTATGGTTTGACCGAAAAAACGTTTCACCATTTTCTCGTTTCACTCTTTTTTCGTTTGTCAGTTTTTTTTTTCTGAAACTGTAAATATTTCAGATTTTTTATAAAATAAACCTAACCTAACCTAACCTAGAGTTCTACGCGATGGTCTTGGAATAAATCCTGAAATATTGTGGGTATTTCATATGGCCAAAAAACGTTTTCCAAAGTGATTAATTTCCCAAATATTTACATAATAAGAGGAATTTACAATGACATTAAATCTAAACTAAAACTCATCAAACTACAACTTAAAACTAAATTAAATGTAAATAAGGCCCCCGTGGCATGGTGCCCAAAAGGCTGGCAGCGTTGCCTCGCTGAATAGCAATGCTGATTCTTTGAGAGAGAAAACTACCTAATATTTTATTTTCCAATTTTTTTTTCAAACACTGTAAAAATATTTCAGGATTTATTTTAGGGCCATCTCGTAGCATCCGAAAGGTTAGGTTAGGTTAGGTTTGTTTTATAAAAATACTGAAATATTTACAGTTTCGGATATAAAAGCATTTTGGGAAATGAATCAGTTGGGCAAACGTTTTTTGGCAAACATTAGTAATCCGAAAAAAAAATGCATTCGGACAAACTAAAAAAAGGTAAAACGAAGCGAAGGTGGAATGTTTTTTCGGAGTTGTGACAGGTTAATCTGGAAAACTAACCAGAAAGTCAAACTTCACACTAAACCCTAAAAACCTAAAAATACTTTGATGTCTCTTCAACTCACATAATCACACGGCCAAGTCCGTGCATAGAATCGCATGCGGAATCTCTTAAATTAAATCATCTTCCGAACTTGGAGGTTATCGTCTCAGCCAACTGCTAACTTCGCCAAACAGCGCTGTGGGTTAATATTTTGGCTTTAAGTTTTAAACTATATTTAGATTTGTTTGACTTGTGAAATTATTTTGTTTGGTAGTGTTCTGCATAAAACAAGTTACAGCCATCTTGTTCCAATCCATGTGTTTTAAAATTTAACAACTTAAAAAAAAACTGTGCTCTTAGAGTGACAGGGTAATGACACCACGAACCGAGTCGAACCATCTGCATTTAACATGTTTTTTTTAATTGAAAGAGGAAGAAAAAAAGCAAGTGGGTCACCTGATGGTAAGCGATCGTCGCCACCCATGAGAACCAGCAACCCCAAGAGAGTCCGCTGAAGAAAAGGAAGTCCGTTGAGGAAGAAAAGGGAAAGAAGAAAGGGGGGAGGGGATCGAGCCTCCGGCACTCTCACTGACCGAACGAAACCCAAGAAGGGTGCTGTTGCTCACGCCGATTTCCTGCGAGAGGGTGGTACTTCCTCGAACGAGCCGGCCCATTCGTACGGCAGCAAATAGCTACAGTATGGCTATATTCTATAACTTTTTCCTACCATCACTGAGTTTATTAATTTATTTGCGAAAATTAGATCTGTAATTTATCACGAGCTTTTTGGTCAAGTGAAACATCGTGAGGGAACCAGCATACTCCCGGAAAGCAATTCATCGGCTCCCGTGGATACTATAGCCCAAGCCCTCTCATTCTGAGAAGAGGCCTGTGCCCAGCAGTGGGACGTAAGAAAGGTCTGGTAATGATGATGAAATGACTCAGATATTTCACTTAATTTCATTAAACTGCAAAGAAAAATAAGGGTTTAAAAACTAAAGGTTTTAAATAACTTCCTTCAGAGTGTTGCACTGCAGCAAACACAAAACCGTGTGCCTTTTTTTATTAAACAGCTTCCAAAGCTTTAAGCTCAAAGACAAAATCTCCGAAATCTGCATCGCTGGCGCCAAAACTTTCAGTAAGCACAATTTCCACCTGTTGCGAGGGATGTTAATGTCGATATTTTTTTAACATCGATTTTCCAACTTCAATAAGTTTAGTAAGGATAAGTAAGGATAAGTAAGGATAAGTATAATAATGTCTGCATTTTTTATGCACCAAAGGGTCGAGCACGAGTTTTCGAATCCTGCGTAACGTAATCGAATAATATCGCTATCGAGAAATTTGATTGATGATGTATGTTCGGAACAGCGCCTTGAGCGTATTTGGAACTAAAATTTAGTATGAAGTTTCTCGGTTTCAATACGATAATTCGAAAACTTCGTGCTTGGCCTACTGTGTCCAGCAATTTTTTTTATATTGTAAATACTCAAGCACTATTTTTCTTGTTCCAAGAATAATACACAGAAAACCAGAAAAATGCTGGGACTCGAACCCGGATCCTTGACATTATTGACTTTGTCACGTGCTATAACTCTTAAACGAAAGTTAGTAAGTACATACATTATATTATGTCTCAGTAACCAAAATGAAGCATTTACCCCAATCAAAAATTTTGAAAACATTGACATGATTTTTAACCCCCGACGAAAAAGAGCATTTGTGTATCTGTGTATCTGTCTGTGGCATCGTAGCTCGCAAGCGGATTTACCGATATCGATGCTTTTTTTAATGAAAATCAAGTTTAATCGAGATGGTACTTAGCTAAGTTTCATTAAAAACGGTTCACCCGTTTTTGAAATATTGAACTTTGAAATAACAATGTCGGGGGTTTTTCAACTTTTCTAATTAAAGTGGTTATTAATTTTCATTACCTGTCGATTTCGATGTGCTTTTATGATGTTACATCCCTACTTGCTTCCATTCTGTTTTGTATTCGCGCTTTTTGTAGCATTTATATTTTAAAAAGCCCAAAGCGCTAACACGCGAATTATTAACGCTCCCTTGGATTTTTTAATAATGCTCGTCTTGTTTTAAGTATTGAATTAACGGTTCAGTTACACACGTTTTACGGTAATTGGAAGGCATATGGGGAAGAAACAACAATAATAATAATATTAATAATAATATCCATCACTCTTCATTAAATTGTCAAAAGGGCCTCTACGCGTTGGCTTCGGCTCCGCGCACGCCTCCCTAAGGTCCGGGAAACTGTTGTCCCGTGAATGGGTGCGACATACAAATAATAAATAATAAATATCATGGACAATTGACACCAATTGACTTAGTCCCAAACTAGGCAAAGCCTACTATGTGTTTTAGGCAACGGATATAAACATACTTACATTGATAAATACCTACTTAAATACATATTAAACATACAAGACCCGAGAACAAACATTCGTATTCATCATACAAACATCGGCTCCGACCGGGGATCGGACACGGGACCTCAAGCTTCATAGCTTCATAGTCAGGGTCTCTATTAGGGACTTACAGACTCTCTGACCACTAGGGTATCCTATCCAGTCTATTAGGGACTTACAGACTCTCTGACCACTAGGGGTATCCTATCCAGTCTATTAGGGACTTACAGACTCTCTGACCACTAGGGGTATCCTATCCAGTATATTAGGGACTTACAGACTCTCTGACCACTAGGGTATCCTATCCAGTCTATTAGGGACTTACAGACTCTCTGACCACTAGGGTATCCTATCCAGTCTATTAGGGACTTACAGACTCTCTGACCACTAGGGTATCCTATCCAGTCTATTAGGGACTTACAGACTCACTGACCACTAGGGTATCCTATCCAGTCGTTATTAGCGGTTTATTAGCGCCATTTATTGCGTTTTTAACCTCCGACGAAATGTGTGTTATAAATTTGACCTATGTGTGTCTGTGTGTCTGTGTCTGTGTATATGTGTGTGGCATCATAGCTCCCAAACGAATGGACCGATTCCGATGCGGTTTGTTTTTAATCGACAGCTAGTTTAATCGAGACAGTTCTTAGCTAAGTTCCATTAAAATTGGTTTGCCCGTTTTGGAAATATTGAACTTTGAAATGACAATGTTGATGTCGGGGGTTTTTTAATTTTTCTAATTCCTCATAGAAGTTAACACAATTTAAAAGGTGTCTTCGTTTTACATTGAGTTACTGACACAATGGACTTTGGGTCTAGTACAAAATTCACGAAAAGTGTGTGTGTGTAGCGCGGCATTTTTCGATAACAGCCACCGATTCTTTTGACATAATTATCAAAAAAAATCTGATTTGACCTAAGTACTAGGTAGGTAGGTATCAAATTTGATTGCCTCTTACACTACAAAAGATTATTAAATTCAAATACGACTTCAATTTGGGTTTTCTCTTACCTACGCCTCCCCTGATTGCTCTCAAAATTCTTAATAAAACAATCATAATGTTTAATATTAAAGCGCTTGAAACGATTCCAAGTAATACGAGCAAAAACAAGTTAAATCTGGTTATATCCAGTTTTAACTTGTTCAAACAGATTCTTTGGAAGATTCCTATCAGCGACTCGAGTTTGTTGACCTTTTATGTTATTATGCTTGAAAAGCATTTTGTAGGCTGAAAAGTATAAAATTAAATATTTTACATTATAAAAGAATATTAACGAAAAGGGTTGGGTTGTTTATTTATTAATAATTCAGTAAAGGAGCCCTTATATACGGTCAATTTCATTGTCGAGGTATATCAATTATTATCAAAGTAAAAATTAACCTTACAGCCGAGTCAAGAACAAAATAAGTTTTTTTTTTCAAGTTTCAAGTTTTTTTTTCAAACCGCACTGTTTAAGTTTAGTTAAGTATGTTACGACTCCCACGATACAGGCCCAGCCTAGTGCGGGTGTCGCCGAATTATTGTCAAAGTTGTGTCTCCTTTTATGGTAATAAATCATTTTTGCTTTACTTTTTAATTTAGTACCTAGATGTTAAAATCTTTTGATAGTATTATTGTCACAAGAAAATTGTAGTGGGAGAGCCATAATGTAGCTACTTGCTACCGTACGAATGGCCGGCTCGTTCGAGGAAGTAATGTGTTGTTTGTTTAATTGTTGTTGTGTAATGTGAAGTTGCTGGTTGTAATGTGGGTGTCGGTGATCGCTTACCATCAGGTGACCCGCTTGCTCGTTTGCCTCCCTCATTCAATAGAAAAAGAACAGACAGGCCTCAAGTAAAGATTGAATACTCGTAGATTCACTTGTAATATTTTATTTTGAATATAATACAACTTTATAGAATCTAAGTATCTATTCTAGTCTCAAAACACATTTCAACCCGAAACCCCTCTTGCTGACTTCGAAGCACCTCTTAAACTCCATTTTGGAATTAAGGTTATCGCACACTATAACGGCACCGCTTCGACACCACTCCAACCTGAGGGTCGAGCACGACTTTACGAATGCTGCGTAACGTTACGGTTATCGTATCGAGATCGAGACACCCCATACTGAATTTTAGTCCCAAATACGCTTACGGGCGGGCGCTGTTTCAAACGTCATACAAACTCGACAACGTTTACTATTCGATTTTACGTTTCTCAGCATTCGAAAAGTCGTGCTCGACCCTCTGGCACCGTTTCGAGTTTAGGGTACCACTAGTCACTAATATGCTAGCCGTGCGCCGCCCGCTAGCCCCAAGAAAAGCAAACGAGCAAGTGGGTCACTTGATGGTAAGTGATCACCACCGCCCGTAGACACACTACCCTGGGGATTTTGCAGATGCCAAAGTAGAGAGCTAAAAATGAACTAAAAACAATTACTTTGCCCACCCGCGACCAAAGTAATTGTTTTTAGTTCATGAATATGGACCTCCGCAATGTAACGACTGATTCAGTAAATTATCTAGAGAGCTAAGATGAAATGCATCTTGTGCCCGTAATAGCAGCGGCTGTCTTACTTTCCACACTGGAACACAACGCTGCAAGCACTGCTGCTTAGCAGCAGGATCAGCAAGTAAGATTATG
Organism: Clepsis dumicolana; assembly: GCA_963691665.1. NCBI lineage: Eukaryota > Metazoa > Arthropoda > Insecta > Lepidoptera > Tortricidae > Clepsis > Clepsis dumicolana. The sequence goes on from OY829529.1 coordinate 1,193,179, forward strand.
GTAGCGATCGAGATGGACATCGCACATGGGCACAAGAGGCATTTCATCTTAGCTCTAGGTTGGCAAGGCATCTTCAAGCCCCCGGTTGTGGGTGTCTATGGGCAGTGGTGATCACTTACCATCAGGTGACCCACTTGCTCGTTTACCTTCCTTGTCGTATAAAAAAAGCAGGAAAAAATCTTCGGGTTTCGATTCCCATAATAGACGAATTATTTACCCGCACATATGCACAGGAGTCTTGGGACGCGAGTCCCACCGCACTTGGCCGGTTTTTACCCGACTCCAAAACGGAAAGGAGGGTAATGTGCTTAACAGCCTATCGTCACTGTGCCTGCAAAAGTAGCTATGTGCTTTTTATCGATTTTAATTTTTTTATGCCATTTTGAACCTCATGTACGTATGCTCCAAAAACCGCGAGGACCTATCTGTACAATTTCTGGATATTTTAAAAATAACCATGTGAAGTTCATAAATGTTCCTTTTATACAATAAGTAAATGTCACTAATCACTTAACTGGCCAGTTTATTATTCAAAACACGCGATAATTTGGTCCAATTATAATTATGTTTTGAAATTGGACTGGTTGAAGCGGTGCCGTTACAATGTGCAACGACCTTGAAACACCCGCAAATGCATCGGGAAGAAGGATTTCCAACCGTTCCCCGCAACTGAGAAATGATGCGTCGAGTTCCTTCGCGTAACGGTTGCTGGCTTACCACACTCTCGCCTTATTCGTGCATTAGCTAGCTCCGGGTCTTAGTGTGCTTGGTAATGTAGGATTTGTGTGTAGTGGTTGGAAAGAGCGAAGTTTGAAGGGTTTGTGTCATTTAGTAATTTGGCTTTGGGTATTTTTAGAGTTCCGCCTCAAAAGGAAAAAACGGAACCCTTATAGGATCACTTTGTTGTCAGTCTGTCTGTTTGTCAAGACCCTTTTTCTCTGGAACGCGTGGAGGTAGCAGGATGAAATTAATATCAAATATTTTATTTTGTTTTATTTTTAATGTTAAGTGCTTGTTTAGTGTTCTGAGCATCTAGTGTAATCAACGGCTAAAAATACGTGTCGATCGCGTTTGCGTGTCAAATAGTATGAGAGTTGTTTGTTGTCGATACGTGCCACTAGTGGCGCTGCTAATGCGCCAACGCGAACGCGATCGAGACGTTTTTTTGGCTGTTGATTACACTAGACGCTCTGAATGTTAATGTGTCGCTTAAACAAAATAAAAAATAACTTGTTTCGCATCAGAAAGTGAAGGTACTCGCACCACCATTAACTGGTGCTTCGGTGGTCCATTTTTGTTGCCATTTTTGTGGCACTAATTAGTGCCAGCAATACCGCTGGCCTGCGGCGTTCCTGTGTTCAAAATGTTCCAAAGGGCATAATTATCCTTATGTTTATATTAATGAGAAATAACCATTGAGAAGGCAAGAGTTATAATAAATTTTCAAATCCAAAGAGGTGACTTAGTGTTATTCTTTAACAGCTTTAACTCGAGCTCCAGTGTCACATTTCGGTACTAAATGACAACCAATTTGAAACCTCAGCGCTGAAACACACTCAATAACACCCCTGATATTCTTTCATAAAAATTCGTAGAAAACTGTAAACATAAAGCCTGTTAACTAAAAAAACAAACAAACAATTTCTCACCCAACTCGATGTAACAACAATCGATTTCAACAGCATCCGCTAGAATTCCCACACAACCTAAGAAATATTCCTCGCAGAATATTCCAGAATACTAAAACTGGATCCCGAGATATTCTGTCCGGGAATTTCCGAGGTAATTCACGGAGGAAGGGTTAAAATGATTCCCGGTAAGAATGAAAATGTGAGGTGTATTGAATGGTATTTTGTAGATGCAAGGATGCATCGGCTATTTGAAACACAAAGTGTATACTAGACTTGAAGGGTAGAATACGGAGACGACCGAATAGCCTAGTGGTTAGAGACCCTGACTATGAAGCTTGAAGTCCCGGGTTCGAATACCGGTCGGGCCAGATGTTTGTATGATGAATACGAATGTTTGCTCTCGGGTCTCGGATGTTTAATATGTGTATATACTCGTAAGTATGTATTTATCTATGTAAGTATGTTTATCCGTTGTCTAGTACCCATAGTACAGGCTTTGCCTAGTTTGGGACTAGGTCAATTGGTGTCAATTGTCCCTGATATTTATATATTTTATTTAAAGAACATTTTGAGTTTTGAGTTATCGCGATTTGAAAGTTTGGAACGATGTTTTTTAACTTGAAACTACCGTGAGACTCAATCATAGTGAAACCCAAACGGATCGCTCACGTACAATTATAAGTCGAGCTTAGCCCGAATGTTTCGGACTAATTCGCAGTCCTTCGTAATCTCGACTTATATTATACGTGTGTGATCCGTTTTTGTTTCAGTATTTACAAACGCATTGTTTCTATAATGGAGAACTTATGGTACGTGTGTGGATAACCAACTTTAACTCATTCTCAATGACAGACAAAATAAACAAAACTAAAACTCAACCTGTACCGCAAAAAACATTGAATAGGTACAACAAACTTTTACACACCCGCCGTAGAGCTCAAAACTGCTTAACAAAACCCAATTAAACTTTGAAACGCCACTAACCAATTTAATTCAAGCCTATATATATTTACTCTCGTATCAAAATAGTTTGATTAAAGTTACAAGTGGAATCGTCAGCTGTGTCATTGTAAATTCCCTCTTCTGTACGTGTGGTAAGGTTAGTTTTGCCTTGTGTTGGATTAAGGCTGTCACCACGCATCGTTGGATGCATTTGGGCTATACCTGAAATGGCTGGCATTGGTTGAAAGTAATTTATTATGTGAACTGTTGTGTGTGTGTCCATTGCACTGTGCCCCGAGCACTGATATTCGAACTAAAAACAATTACTTTGCTCACCTGCGATCATGTGAAAAATAGTTATGTCTGTGCGGCAAATGCATGTTTCCATGCAACGCCTCCGCCTCCACTGCTACACGAATCAACACATGCCACACAGGCCCAACTATCACCTCCACTACTGCACTAAACGCCGACGCGTTTCGGCACTCTCTACGAGGTCATTATCGGAGCACCAAAACAACCGTTCAACATGCTATTAGTTCCACTACTCTAACTGTAGTAACACCTGATTCAATAAATTACGAATATTCGAATCCTGCGCACCATGATCCATTAGTAGCGTTATCGAGAAAGTATATATTATGACGGTTGAAACAGCGCCCCCCGTGAGTGTATTTGGTACTAAAATTTAATAACGAATTTTGTCATCGATAACGTTACTACTCGATACCCGGTTGTCTTACTCTCCACACAGGAACACAACAGTGCAAGCACTGCTGCTTAGCGGCAGGATTAGCGAGCAAGATGGTGGTAGCGATCCGGACGGACCAAGCACAAGCCCCGCATGTGTGTGACTGTGGCACCGTAGCTATTAAACGGGTCAACCGATGCGGTTTTTTTTTAATCGAAAACTAGTTTAATCGAGATGGTTCTTACTCTTAGCTAAGTTTCATAAAAAAATCAAAGTTCGATATTTCAAAAACGAGCGAACCAAAATGAAACCTGAGTACCACGTCTCAGTAAAAGGTTACAATGGTACCACGTTTGTGAACATGGTAACTTTGACGAACCTTACTTAGTTTGAAGCTGAGTTATATTATAACTTATATTATAAGTTCCATGACGTCACATCCGTTCATACAATGGAAACGAGCTTCTCCTGCAAAAATACGTGCAGCAAATATGTCCGCACAGTAAACCACTTCTATTGCAACTCAGTAATTAGTTTACTCTGACACTAACTTTGTCTGTGCGCTGAGTGCCCATACAAAAATATGGGAAAAAGGCATGTATGTAAGTGAATACAAAAGGAATTTAAGGCGCTACCTGGCTATTTGCAATAAATGTTTAATATTTCAACCTGTAATTAAATTACTGATGGTTTGTCGTAAGTACTTCAAAGATCACTCCTATTGTGTCCAATTTGTAATGTAGGTATTAGATAAATAAAAGCAATTTACAATGACATTAAATCTAAGCTAAAACTAAATAAACTAAAACTTAAAACTAAATTAAATCTAAATAAGGCCCCCGTGGCATAGTGCCCAAAAGGCTGGCAGCGTTGCCTCGCTGAATAGCGATGCTGATTCTTTGAGAGAGGGTCTCGGATGTTTAATATGTGTATATACTCGTAAGTATGTATTTATCTATGTAAGTATGTTTATCCGTTGTCTAGTACCCATAGTACAGGCTTTGCCTAGTTTGGGACTAGGTCAATTGGTGTCAATTGTCCCTGATATTTATATATTTTATTTAAAGAACATTTTGAGTTTTGAGTTATCGCGATTTGAAAGTTTGGAACGATGTTTTTCAACGTGAAACTACCGTGAGACTCAATCATAGTGAAACCCAAACGGATCGCTCACGTACAATTATAACTGCCAGCCCTTTGGTTACAAGTTGCATCAACTAAGCGCTTTTGCAACTCTGAAATAAGCTTGTAAGCGCTGGGACCAAATAAATTGGACCAAAAATTTATGTAATATTTCATTTACTTCTAGTGTTACAAGTCTAATGTCTTAAATCATATTAGTAATACTGCGTCCGAGATAGGGTTCTGTAGCCGGCATAAAAAAGGTCCTTACGTACCTAATTTTAATAAGTTTTTTTAAATAGATATTCAAGCATAATTTTATAAGTCTGTCGGCTGTATAGTCTACTTGGCCGTGATAGTGTTGCCTTTTAATTCATTATAATTATGCACATTACTATTATTTTTGTAACATTTCCAAATACAATCATGTTATCATTGTTAGTACAGATATTATATCTTCTATCAGTCTATCACATAACCGTTCACATCGAAACATAACGAATTTATATTCAGATTTTAAATTTTAACATCGCGTTAACATGCTGTCATATTATTTAAGTATGGAAAACGTTTCTCGTGTCATTTCACCCGTTTGGAGAGTGTATTTATAATTAAAACACATTCAAAAATCATCAGAACGAAACTCAAATTGGAAAGGTATCAAAAGTTTGGGGACGTGTGGCGTGACATGAAGCGAGCGAGCGATTGGTCAGACAGCCAAACGATGAATGATTGAGCTTGCGATGCCCAAAGTTTTGGTACTCTATCATTTATATTCCTTGAAAAGTGAAGTGTGAGTTTGAAAGAATACTTTTCTGTGGCGTTTGGATTTTAAAATAGTGAAGTGAAGCTGAGCGGGCAAAAATAAACCATAATCATTTTCATATTTTACATTATAATATACATTATAATACGAAGAACATGTGATTCGTATAGTAGATGAATACCTATGTATGGATGTAAAATTTAACTCAATTAAAATAAAACATAAGTCTACGTCGTACAACTGATAATTACATAGTGAAATACTTTATTGCTGACTTTTTAAAATACCCTTTTGATCATTCCTATGATTTAAAAAAATTCTATTCATTCAAGTTGGATAGTTAGATCCTATTATCTATTTCGGCTTCGAAAACTTTCGAAAACATTTTGCTGACGTGAACTGCACAAAGTTTGGGAGCCGTTCCGGTACAAACAAGACAGGAGTCAGTTCGTCTGTTCGGGTGTCATCGGATTTTGAGTGGATTGGCAGGCGGGAAAGCTACTATTGAATCGAGCCGGTATTTAATTTAACTTGCAAAGTCTGTAAGGATGCATGTTCGGGTTAAATCTTGCAATGAAAATAATCGATTTATTGATTATTATTATTTTCTTTTTTATAAAACATTCATAGTATGAAATTCAACATACAATGGCAATGCAAAGAAAAATCCGTTAAGCAGCTGGACTTGAACCAGCAACCTCGGTAATCCGTACCACGCTCCACCAATTAAGCTATACTTAAAGTTGGTGTACCTAACGAATTTTTCAATGCCTTGTGTCATATTTTTATTTGGAAGATCTCTCCTCAGCGCCATCTATGAGTAGCTTAATCAAGCGGCTCACCCACAACGGAACTTCTACAGTTACGCATTAGTGGCAAGAGATGGAATTTTTTTCTGAATCAGTGAAAATAATAACGGATACCAACGGAGTTTTCTTTGCATTGTCATTGTATGTTTAAATCTTGCAACTAAATAAAAAAAAAAACCGGCCAAGTGCTAGTCGGACTCGCGCACGAAGGGTTCCGTAGCATCTTCTATACCTATAAAACAGTACCGTGACTGACTGACTGACTGACTGACCGGCTGACAGACAACGCACAGCCTAAACCACTGGACCTAGAGACTTGAAATTTGGCAAACATATGTCTAGAGTAGGTGCACTAGGAAGGGATTTTTCGAAAATCCCACGGGATAGAGAACTAGCTCATTTTGAAATATTTCACGGGAGCAAAGCCGCGGGGCATAAGCTAGTTATCTATAAAAACGACAAAAAATCATATCTGTTATATGGAAGCCCCACTTAAATATTTAGATATTTAGATATTTTATTAGTATTTGCTGTTATAGTGGCAACAGAAATATCATCTGTGAAAATTTCAAGTGTCTAACTATCACGGTTCATGAGATACAGCCTGGTGACAGACGGATAGACAAACGGACGGACAGCGGAGTCTTAGTAATAGGGTCCCCTTTTATCCTTTGGGTACGGAGCCCTAAAAAGCAGTTATCCTCAACCGATTGAGATAGAATTTCGCATACCTATTGTAAGTTCTATTGTAAAAGCCGTGATAGCCCAGTGGTTTGACCTATGGCCTCTCAAGCAGAGTGTCGTGGGTTCAAATCCCGGCTCGCACCTCTGACTTTTTCGGAATTTATGTGCGGAATTACATTTGCAATTTCGGTGAAGAAAAACATCACGAGAAAACCTGCACACACTTGCGAAGCAATTCAATGATGTGAGTGAAGTTCCCAATCCGCACTGGGCCTGCGTGGGAACTATAGCCCAAGCCCTCTCATTCTGAGAGGAGGCCTGTGCCCAGCAGTGGGACGAAAAAAAGAGTGGTGATGATGATTATTGTAAGTTCTGTGACAATGCAATAATCTGGTAGTGAAGTTATGTTGGTCTGGCCAGGGTCGTCTCTCACAGGAACTCCTTAATGGCATCGACTTGAAATTTGATATGGATCATCATGTAAGTTGGATGATAATGGTCGCGAACCTAAAGCTAACCTTTTTTAATCATCATCATCATCATCATCAGCCCACAGCAGTCCACTGCTGTCCATGGCGCGCCACAACACTCTGTCTTCGGCCCCTCGCATCCATCCGCCGCCAGCAACCCTCTTGAGGTCGTCCTTTTTAATTCACTTTCACTATGGTTTTTTGGTTGTGTTCTTTTGCTTATGTCGTTGTCTAGTAGTTGTCTTCTGGTATTGTATCAAAGTGAAAGATTTAAGTTGTTATTACATTTTTCCCATGTCCTTAAAACAGTGCCTTTATCATTATACAGTCCATTTCTATTTATCCCCATTTTCAGCAATAACAAGTACAGATAACAAAAAGTATAGTCGACAAAAAAAGCTTATGTTTATTCTTGGTTTAGTTTTAGGTGTAGGTCAGGTTAGGTGAGTTTTTTCGGGATTAATATACAAAATGATATTTTTAATCTTGTCATCAGCTTTTCGATGAAAAGAACATCACACTACTCTCCTGCGAAGCCATTCAACGGCTTGCGTGGGAACTACAGTCCAAGCCCTCTCATTCTTTGAGGAGGCCCGTGCCCAGCAGTGGGACGTAAATGGTAAGCTAGAGATGATTACTAACGATAGTAAAAGTAAATAAGTAAATAAATGAAAAACCCAACGCGTGCGTCCGAAACGAGATTTCGTTATTTTTGAATACTTTTTTTTCGACACAGCCAAAGTAAACTGGGCGAAAAATATCGGAATCCGAATTTTTCCATCCGATAGTTAAATTTTTTTTTCGCGGAACATAGATTTTTGATAGGCGCCCCTAGATTTCTAGTTTGCTCTGCAAATAGTATGGGTTTTCGAAACGTTACCGACAACGTAATTGGAAACCAGATTGGTTAGGTTGCATTCTGCCGGATTTTTGCTTACAGTACCTATTTTGTTTATATTGATTTAAACTTTCGCGATTTTCACACATGAAGTAGTATCATGTAGTATGTTGATACCCTCCTCTTCAGTCCCTTCGAGACCATGAACGCAACGTCGCGTCCGAAACGTCGAGGTATTTAAATTTAAAATATGTTTTTTCCGCGATTAAGTCCCGAGTATCGTGATAATGTAATATTTTGATTCCAGTCGGATTGATTTGAAATGTATGTGTTAATTGAATGACATTGCAAAAACACTAAACAATAACCTAACCAACTTAGAAAAGGTGAATAGCCCAGGACATTTTCATTCCAAAGTTAAATTTTGCGAATAGTAGGACCTTGTGCGAGGTCCGTCCGGTTCGCTACCACCGTCTTACCCGCTAAACCTGCCGCTAAGCAGCACTGCTTGCACTGTTCAGTTGTGTTCCGGTGTGGAAAGTAAGACAGCCGAGGCAATAACAGGCATTTGTATATAAGTATGTATTTATCTACATAAGTATGTTTATCCGTTGCCTAGTTTAGGACTAGGTCAATTGCTGTAAATTGTCCTGTGATATTTATTTATTTATTATTTTATTTATTTCATCTTAGCCCTCTAGCTTGGCAACACATTTGCGAATCCCTCGGGGTTACGGGGGTCTATAGGCAGTGGCGATCACTGACCATCAGGTGACCCACTTGCTCGTTCTCCTTCCTTATCGTATAAAAAAATCTCAAAATAGGCTGAACCGAGTTTTATGAAATTTTGCTAAAAACCGTCTCGATTAAACCAGCTTTCGATTAAAAAAACCCACCCATAATTACAGATAAAAATACTACAGTATTTAGGAATCTTCCATTCACGATAATAACACCCCCCCTCCCGTCGACATCACACAGGTACAGCCGTAATAAAATGCGTGTGTAATATTCATAGATATCGCTTTGTATGCAGCGCGCGAGCATTTCGCTATGTATCACCGACGCGCACCGCATGCCGAATACCGAAATCGACGGGCTACGGAATTGTGTACTTATTCCTTAAAGCGAAAGATAGGATTGATAAGGGCATGCTAGTATATTAAGTTATCAAAGAGTGTGAGTTAACGCGTCTTTCAGTGAATAATAACGTTGAATTTCAAATGTCTCGATATTTAAATTTTAAGGAAAGTGTTTTGAAACACAGCAAAGAAGCGCGACCCTTTGACAGTGGTTTTTGACAGAAAGACGTGTCATCATCATCATCATGTCAGCCGAAAGGCGTCCACTGCTGGCCGGCGGCCTCCCCCGCGGCTCTCCACTCAGACCGGTCTTGTGCTTTCCGCATCCACTTTACCAGGTCGTCGCTCCATCTTGTTGGAGGCTTACTGACAGATCGTCTCCCAGTCCATGGACGCCATTCGAGACCTCATCGGCCATCAGTTCTGCAAGTTATGACATGTAATTATGAAAATGAACTAATGTTACTGTAGAAGTGTTGGTTTCATTGAAGAGTCCTCTCGTAGCCAAAGGGTAGTTGATAGAGCTAGATCCCTCAAGAAGCCGTGTGTCACGCGCTTACAGTACGTTTCGGGAAGTAGCATCTGCTCCGAAACTTGAGTGTCTCCTCGTGACCACTATTAATATAAAGCAGATGTTATCATTCCACAAGCGGACAGATTTCTGACCAAACCATCTTAGGTATTCATAGGTAGCATTTTAGATATACCGAACGCCTAAAGAATATATTAGCAAAATCTTGACAAATATCCTTAAGGGAAATCCAACCTTAGCCAGACTGCGGCAAAAGCTAAACTGCAGTGGTAAAGTGTAACGGGTAATCTTGAACGTAGAGGAAATGCATCAAGATTGAATCGTATTGCAAGTACGTGCGGTTCAATTTCGTTTATTTGCTGGAATTGTAAGTACATTTTCAAAAGTAACATTTTAATTATCTTCGCAATTTTAAAGATAAAAAGTACATTATGTATGGAAACAAAAACAGTAAAAAAAACTTAATTTGACGTTGTTTTACAGTTAAATAAAAAACTAATGAGTCAATATAATTAGGTACACAATATTATGGTATAATTATTTACCTACCTCTTGTTAACGTGTAGCTATCCATTGAAGATAAAATATATAAAAAACCGTTGTATATCTTATATTGTTCTTCAATTAAATAAAGACTCAAAACAAAATGAAACAAAGAAATTAACCATTTATTTACAACGCATTAATTAAACATTCGACATTGTTATCCCCGTCAAAAGTAATTTAAAAAAATCGTGAAATTTGATGCATTATTTAAGTACCTATTCCAAATTGCACGCCGGCGGTAGTGGTGGTATAACATTATCATCTCTGAGAAAATCACATAAGATAGTTTTTCAGGTTCAAACGAAAATATTATTGCAACAAAAGTCATTGTATATCCTATAATCCATAATATTGAATGTTATTTTGGGAATATCTGTCGGCGAACCCCCTGAGGCAAGGGCGGGGGGGCGCTATCATTCTTAGCTCAAAGACGTCACGTTCTGTGGTACAGTCGAATTCAAAAATATATGAGCTTCCCAAGGCTTCAAAAATATGTGGACATAAATAAGGATAATTTATAACTAAACAGATATTTTTTAGTCCTTTGTAGAGTCCCACTGCTGAGCAAAGGCCTCTCCTCTGAGGGTCGAGCACGACTTTACGAATGCTGCGTAACGTTACGGTTATAGTATCGAGATCAAGTAAACGGATTAACAAAGCCCATACTTTGAATAGTTCTTATTTACATTCAGCGCCATCTACCTTGCTTGAGTGATACATTAGAACCGCTGTTTTGTTATTATTTGACCCGCTGGCTACGACCTTGGCGCTATCTAGAAATTGCCTGCATTTTAAGATAACTGCGGGGAACGATTCGAAGTATGGGCTTTGACACTCCGTATACTATCCTCCTTGATCGAGATCGAGAAACCTCATACTAAATTTTAGTTTGAAATACGCTATCGGGCGGGCGCTGTTCCAAACGTCATACAAACTCGACGTTTACTTTTCGATTTTACGTGACGCAGCATTCGTAAAGTCGTGCTCGACCCTCTGAAGAGTCACCAGTCCGTTGCCGGCCTATCCTGTTTTTTTGTACAATGTGTTTATCTACTTACTTACTGATTAATCCTTGACACTTCACAGAATCCCCAGCCGACTGTACCCAGCATAATATTCATAGGTCTGTATTTGTATGCGGCGGGCGCGCAGGTGATAAATTACGGCCGGGGATCGAACCTGCGCCTGTTTACCCGGCCACCGGGTATAGGGCATAAAGGATATAATGGCGATTGTACTTTTTAGAGGTCCGCAGACAACAAGGAACCCTTACAGTTTTTTTTTATAATTAATGGAAGGAGGAAGGAAAACGAGCTAGTGGGTCACCTGATGGTAAGTGATCACCACTGCCCATAAGACACCCACAACCCCAGAGGGTTCGCAGATGCATTGCCAACCTAAAGAGCTAAGATGAAATGCCTCTTGTGCCGGTAATTACATCGGCTGTCTTACTCTCCACACCGGAACAAAACAGTGCAAGCACTGCTGCTTAGCGGCAGAATTAGCGAGTAAGATGGTGGTAGCGATCCGGACGGACCTCGCACAAGGTCCTACCACCCGCAAAAGTTTCATTAGGGTTCCGCACCTCAAAAGGAAAAACGGAACCCTTATAGGATCACTTTGTTGTCCGTCTGTCGTTCTGTCTGTCTGTATGTCAAGACCCTTTTTTTCTGGAACGCGTAGAGGTAGCATGCTGAAATTATTATCAAATACTCAAACTGTGGTCCCTTGAAACTATGAAAAAACCAAACTTCTAAGTCAATTCAATCAAAAGATACAGTCATTAAAAAGGTTGTTTCCATACAAATTGCCGTATTGTGAAAACCTAAAGGGTACTTTCAGTCGTCTTAGAAACTTGAAACTTGGTATGAAGGTAGCTCTTATAGCACAACCAATCAGAAAAATCTCAAATTCTCAAATTTTTATGTCTGAAAGACGTCCACTGCTGGCCGGCGGCCTCCCCCGCGGCTCTCCACTCAGACCGGTCTTGTGCTTGCCGCATCCACCGCGGTCCCGCGATCTTTACCAGGTCGTCGCTCCATCTTGTTGGCGGCCTACTGACAGCTCACCTCCCGGTCCGCTATATGTGGCTATACTACACTACAGTATACTAGAGAGAGAGATACGTTCCGGCAATGGGCAACCTTGATGCAAAAGTTGAGGAAAGGTACGCGCAGGGCAATGAGGATAGCCATCAAAAGGCGACACTCAAACCTGGGACGCGTACAGGAAAGCAAGGAACAAGTACTCCAGGCTAAGAGAGCAGACAAGCCGCAAAGGCTGGAGGACATATACAGAAGAAATACAAAAGTACTCAGAAGGAGCGCGTATAGTGAAGCTACTAGCTGGCGAACGTACGTGCTGGTTAGGAAGCTTGAAGATAGGAGAGAACTTGATCACGGATCCGGAAGAGGTTCTGCAAATCATGCTAAGAACACACTTCCCAGAGTGTGAAGAGGCATCAACAGAGGAGGAAGAACAGGTGGGAAACCAAACACCGAATTGGGGTGCTGCCGAAGAGGTGGTGAGGGAGGAAATACTTGACTGGGCGATTGAATCCTTCGCCCCCTTCAAGGCAGCGGGACCAGACGGTGTAATACCTGCGCTACTTCAGAAAGGTTACAGATATATAAAAGGTAACCTGATAGCAATATATCAGGGTAGTATAGCGTGGGGATATATCCCTAAGGAATGGAGGGAAGTAAGAGTGGTCTTCCTGCCGAAACCGGGAAAAAAGACATATCAGGATGCGAAAGCGTTTAGAAGCATAAGTCTATCATCGTTCGTGTTAAAGACACTGGAAAAAATTATAGACACACTCTTGAACCATAAGATAGAATGCAGTGAGAAACTGCTACACAGCAATCAGCACGCGTACATAGCGGGGAAATCAACAGAGACGGCTCTGCACCACCTAACTATCAGAGTGGAGAGAGCTCTAGAAGCTAAACAATACATATTAGGATGCTTCTTTGATATAGAAGGAGCATTCGACAAAGCAACACACACGGCGGTTGAAGAAAGTCTAGTGAGAGAGGGGATCAACCCGACCATAGGAAGGTGGATAACCAAGATGCTCAGGCAAAGGGTTATAACAGCTCAACGGGGCGGAACCACGAAGAGTATCAGACCCAGAAGGGGATTCCCGCAGGGGGGATGTTTGTCCCCTCTTATGTGGTGCCTACTACTGGATTCTCTGATAAGGAAATTAAATAAAGGAGGAATCTACATGCAAGCTTACTCTGACGATGGGGTAATATTAGTCCAGGGCACGGTCCTGGACATTGTCAGAGGGATCATGAGTAGAGGAATCGCACAGACATTAGAATGGTGCAGGGGCAGAGGACTGGACCTCAACCCGGCAAAAACGAAGGTGGTGCTATTTACCAACAAAAGGAAGATAGAGAAGATGACACCAATTAGCATTCACGGTGAGAACCTTGAAGTACTGAAAGAGATAAAATATCTGGTGGTGACACTGGACAATACCCTCAGATATAAGACACACATAAAAGAACAAGCTGCAAAAGCTATTACGACACTGTGTCAATGCAAAAGGGCAGTGGGAAGGAGATGGGGCCTCAAACCGCTAATGGTAAATTGGATATACAAAGCGGTCATACTGCCAAGAGTGCTCTATGGAGCTATAGTGTGGTGGCACAGGGCCCGAATCGAAGAGTATCAAAAAGAGCTGAACAAGGTGCAAAAACTAGCATGCCTCATGATAACTGGGACGATGAGAACCACCCCCACAAAAGCAATGGAGGTTATGCTGGGTCTCAAGGCCTTACACTTAGAAATAGAAAAGAGAGCCATGGAACGGTGGCATAGAATGAATGCATGCGGGGAGTGGAAAGGAAACCACACCGATAAGAGGCATGCACTCATACAGAAGGAGGTGGCAACGAAGTTAGGAATGATGACTGGAAACAATGACCTCATTAGGAACAGAAGATATTCGACAAGAAGTATCGAGTACATATTGGAGAAAGAGAGGGCTGGTATAGGTACCCTAACGTGAGTGAAATCAGGAAATAGTCAATATACAAACACACTTTTATATAGGGTCCCATAAATATGTAAACGGCTTAACACAGATACGAAACACAGTATAGCACGGAAGGAAAGTCACCAGCACTGGATTAGGCAGAAAGGAAGTATTTAGTTTAAGCTTTATGTCCGATCGGAGCACCGATTTGCGGAAGAACTTGCGCGTGCATTCGCCGTCGCAGCGTTAGTCGGACTGATGGCGCGGCGTGGGCGGCGCGGCGAGCGCCGGCGCCGGCCGGCCGCAGGGCGCGTCGTACGATGTACTTACATTGAGCCGCTCCATACAAGTTTGATTTTTAACCGACTTGGTCGCGGGAGGTTAATGTTTTATTCTATATGAATGTGTACGGTGGTCGCTACACTGGAAGATAGAGGTCGAACATCCGACAACTATCTGTTTCACGGATGGTTCAAGAAGGAAAACGACCCAACTTGCCGGAGCGGGTGTAATTATACCCAAACTAAGAGCAAGAGAGTCATAACCACTAGGCAAATACGCCAGTGTCTTCCAGGCAGAAATATATGCGGTGACAAAATGCACCCGTATGATACAAAAAAGCGTAAGGGAGGGACGGGATGTGGGAGCGGTGGTGATATACTCGGACAGTCAGGCAGCATTAAAAGCGCTGAAGAAACCAACAATCAGCTTCTCACCGGTGAGGGAATGTAGAGAGGCGCTTAATGGACTGAGCGACCGCACAAAGGTTACGGTGGCCTGGGTACCGGGACATCAGGGAGTAATGGGCAACGAGAAAGCAGATGAACTCGCCAGGGAGGGAGCTGGAATGGAATTTATAGGCCCAGAACCAGTACTTCCAATCTCAGCGGACGTCACCAAAGGAGTTATGGACAAACTCAAGGAGCAGGAAGCAAACGCAGAATGGAGACAGGATGCGGGCTGCCGCCAGTCAAAGATGATGATGGGTAGTATCAACCAAAGAAGAACCAGGTATCTACTAAACCTAGGTGAGAGTAGCTTAATACTTATGACAGGTATAATCACTGGACATAATGTATTAAACAGACATCTAAGTATCATGGGAATTAAAAGCGACGAGCAAGCATGTCCTAGCCGAGTGCTTCATGTATGAAGCTGCGTGTCGCGAGGCATTCGGAAGCGATGAGCTGAGAGAAGACGAACTTAAGGATGTCAACCTAAAAGATGTCCTTATGTTCAGCAGGAGAACGAGGAGACTCGAGGAGAGATGCTGCGTGGGAGCGCCGCTGGGGCAGTAACCGTCGGCTCCAAACCACGGGGAACTGGGCTGAATGAACGCACAAGACGATCGACAGCCCGCCTGATCCAGCCAGGCGTCCCCACACATCATCATCATCATAGACTAAGATCTTAAGAGGCTTCCTTGAGAGGATAGCCTTGAACGTTTCGCGCTTTCCTCACAATTCGTGCAGAATTACTTTTTTTTATATATTGTAAATAAAGGCCTGGTGCCCAGCAGTAGGACGTAAATAGGCCGATGATGATTATAAAAGGTATTATAATAATGTCAAACGTAGAAATCCTAGCCTATTAAGTTCTCTATACATTGGTGTATGTCACAAGTCAAAGTAAATTATGCTTATGATGTAGTGACAGAATATTAATGGCGACTTGACTAACTTTTGATGCAGATATCATAAGTATTAAATACGAAAAAAAAAAAGTAGAAAAACAACTTGAGATGCAATAGGTACTTAATGTATTTGTATATTTTGTTTTATCGTTTAAATAATGTACAGAATGGATCTAAAAAGTAGACATTTCAGCGTCTGGATCAGGGAAGCCCCTTAATATTTATAGTTAGTACAACCAACTTAGAACCTAAATAATGCAGTCGAACAAAGGACGCCGATATAACCTAATACCGGCAACCTAATTACTTGGTTGAACTTCACATACAAAGTTCGGTTATAATAGCGGAGCGTTCAAAATATGATATAATAGTACCTAAACATATTGTTATTTAGGTAACTTCCGTGAGATTAAATCATAGTGAAATAAACGGATCACTCACGTATGTCAGTCGAGTATAGCTCGACGTGTTTCGGACTAACCCGTAGTCCTTCCTCTGGGAGCACACGCTTCGTCGGTAGCGAAACGCAAAACAAGAGGCAAGATGAAGGACTACGAATTAATCTGAAATATGTAGGGCACGACCGTACACGACCCGAGCTGACATAACGAGATGACGATGACTACTTTTTTTTGTAAATTGTGTTTGTTTTTGAAGATGTTCCTAATTTGAAACTCATAACGACGTAATGACATTGCGTTAGGTACTGCTGTCGAAATGTTGGTCATTTTCTACCATTTTTGTACTGTTGTGTTGACTTACGACATTTGTGTGTATATAAAAAAAAACTTACCGTCCGTCCTCTCTTTCCCGTTGAAGTACCAAGTGACTGTTGGCTGCGGCTTTCCCTCCTTGACTAAACAGCTGACCGTCAGCTGTTTCCGCTCAGGAAGCGGGCCGACTGTGGCCTCGTCGGTCAGCACGTCACCGTCGCTGGTCAGCAACTCCACTGACTTTGGTTTTACTGCGGACAAGAGAAAGGGTGGTCAGATATCGGTATCACACCGAACCTACGCCACTACGGATTATTCCCAAACATGTCTTATTAACATGTAGTGACGAAAATTTAAAAGGGTATGTTAAGATGGTTTGGGCATGTAGAGAGAATGAGTGAAAGCAGATTTACAAAAAGGCTGTATGAAGGGAGAGTGGATGGAAAAGTGGGAAAGGAAAGACCTCGGCGAACGTACTCCGATCAAATCGGTAGTTTTTTGGAAAAAGGACAGATCAGGAGTACCCAAAATCGAAGAACATGTATGAAGAATGTTACGAGAGTAAGGGAAGCAAAGGTTGTATGTCAGGATCGTAGCAAGTGGAGGTCCGTGGTCTCTGCCTACCCCTCCGGGAAATAGGCGTGACTGTATGTATGTATGTATGTCTTATTCTTTCAAATCATCGATATAAAACATTAAAGATAGGCCACGCACCTGTTCAGCGCTGACAAAATGCGGCCCTCACTCATTACCTGTCATTAGACTGACATAATGTCAAACAACAAGGGTTACTAACTCGCCGAATCACCGAATCACCTATAATTTCATGCCCGCGCGAGCAAAAGCGGTGGCGTATCTGTCTATTTTTGTATATCAATGTTTCAAATTTACCGTTTTATTGCCCTGTATGTGGGTAAACGTTTCTCTCTCTCTCTCTCTCTCTCTCTCTCTCTCATGTCGGGATATACTCGACTGGACATAGGTGAGTGATCCGTTTATGTCACTATTACGTCTAAGATAAGTTAAGGGATAAGTTAAGGGGAGTTAGGGGATAAGTTAAGGGGAGTTAGGGGATAAGTTAAGGGGAGTTAGGGGATAAGTTAAGGGGAGTTAGGGGATAAGTTAAGGGGAGTTAGGGGATAAGTTAAGGGGAGTTAGGGGATAAGTTAAGGGGAGTTAGGGGATAAGTTAAGGGGAGTTAGGGGATAAGTTAAGGGGAGTTAGGGGATAAGTTAAGGGGAGTTAGGGGATAAGTTAAGGGGAGTTAGGGGATAAGTTAAGGGGAGTTAGGGGATAAGTTAAGGGGAGTTAGGGGATAAGTTAAGGGGAGTTAGGGGATAAGTTAAGGGGAGTTAGGGGATAAGTTCGCCTTTGTACATTTGCTTTTGTTCTGTTATCTGTATTTTTTGTTTTATGTGCAATAAAGAGATATACATACATACATACATACATACGTCTTGTTCTATTTTCGTGTTGCAATAGGGACGATGCCTTCTCGGTCAAATCAGCAACTTTTTTTGAAATGTCAAAACGATTTAATCGGATCTGTTAGTATGAAGTTTGTATTGAATTACAGAACTATGACGTCATCATTTTCAGTGATTAAACCACCTCCTTTTATTGGTTTTATTTAAATTAAAAACCGTTTTAATTGAAGTAATGAGTAGTAAGTGAAGCATCGGTTTTTATGAGTATTTTCGAAAGCTTGATAAGTGAAAATGTACAATGATTTTATACTGACATCAGTCAACAACCCTATCGTTTTAGGATGATTTATCCAAGCTCAGAGGGTCGAGCACGACTTTTCGAATCCTGCGTAACGTTACGGTTATCGTATCGAGATCGTGAAACCTCATACTAAATTTTAGTCCCAAATACGCTCACGGGCGGGCGCTGTTCCAAACGGCATACAAACTTGACAACGTTTACTATTCGATTTTACGTGACGCAGGTTTCGAAAAGTCATGCTCAACCCTCTGGCCTTTACTGTAATCGTCGACCCAAAAATACGATCGCGATTGCGTTACGGCTGTCAAATAGTATGAGAATTGTTTGTTGTCGATACGTGCCACTAGTAACGCTGCCAATTTGCCTATAGCAATTCAGAGGTAAACGTGAACGCGATAGAGACGTTTTTTTAGTTGTTGATTACACTAGACGGTTTTATCATCAGTATTAGGTACGCCATGATGAAACTCCACTCCAAAAACTAAGTCCACTTTGACACATCGGTAACCAATCACAGCGCGGCAAATGGCCAGTATTAGCTCGCGGTTCGGATCACACACATAAATTGCGGTAATGCGCAAACACATCTATCGCTAAACCGGTATTATGCGTGAATTATGGGGTGTAGTCTTGTAATTATGTATTGTAAGAGCTATTGTGTGAAGTGTTTGAAATCAAAAGTCATGTGTGTTACCAGTGCTTTCCGCATCCACCGCGGTGCCGCGATCTTTACCAGGTCGTCGCTCCATCTTGTTGGAGGCCTACCGACAGCTCGTCTCCCGGTCCGCGGACGCAATTCGAGCACCTGCTGACCCCATCGGCCATCAGTCCTGCGAGCAATGTGCCCCCACTGCCACTTAAATTTCCCAATTTTACGGGCTATGTCGGTAACCTCAGTTCTGCTACGAATATCATCATTTCTGATTATATCTGACAGAAAAACCCCGAGTATAGCCCTCTCTATCGCCCTAGGCCTAGTGCAAAAAATCAACGTTTCCGCACGACGCATAGCCACAAAAGTACCAGTTTTCGAGCAACTGTATTAAAAATGTACTTCTAAATATTTAAATTCCTTAACTATAATTTGGCATGACTCTCTCACGGTCAGCTGACCCCAGGCTCCTATGTCACCATCTTAACAATTGTCAGTTTTATATGACAATTCGAACTACATTTCTTTGACAATATGAAGCGCGCTGAAACAAAAGCTCTTCAAGTCAGCAGTTGACACCGAATTGTCATTGAAAACTGACAATTGTGAAGTTGGTGAAATAGGCCAGAAATCGGCTAACACAATTTACATTCGTAGCAAAGTCGCGTAGCAATGCTACGGTCTTAGACCTGCTACGAGCACGGCGTAGCACGTTCGTGGCAATAGAATTAAATATTATGCAGAATGCATTGCATTAATTAAGGTTATATTCGAGGTGTCATGTGTTGAAAGTTGTTGTGAACAAGATTTTGTGCGGAATTTAGGTAGATTACTGTGAAGAGAAATTTTCATAGTACAGAGAGTCGAGCACGACTTTACGAATGCTGCGTAACGTTACGGTTATCGTATCGAGATCGAGAAACCTCATACTAAATTTTAGTTCCAAATACGCTCACGATAACGTTTACTATTCGATTTTACCTGGCGCAATTCGTACTCGGGCCTCTGTGCCCTTAGTGTAATCAAAAAGCACAAAATACTTCTCGATCGCGTTTGCATTAAAGTGTCAAATAGTACAAGAATTGTTAAAACGCGAACGCAACGCGAAAACAGCTTCCTGCAGCAGATCCACAGGCAGCTCTGGCGAGAAATCGGGCGAGGAGCAGCGCAGTGCCTCGTCGGCGATGGCGCTGCCGATGTTGTGCGATTCCACCTGCGAGTCGATCAGCCGCTGCATCTCCAAGTCCGGCTCTGAAACTCCACTCTCAAGGTCACGAGCCGAAGCCTCCCGCGCCGGCGATTCTACACAATACAAGCAGATAAACGCGATTCGGTTTTCTAACTCGTAAACGCTTGATTAAGCCTGTGTCGCTCAAGTGTATGCCCCATTTTTTATTTCGAGACGTATTTCTTGGCCCAGTCGGCGATTACACTAGGCGATCTGAACGGATTGCCGATGAAACTTCACAGTACTGTAGCGTATACTTCAGAATAGCATTCAGGCTACTTTTTAAAGATAAACGAATTCGCGAGTAACAGCTAGTATGGAAATACTGCAGAAACGCGCCTGGAATCTTTTTAATGTGATTAGTCGAAATCAGTGAAATCGAGTAATAATGTTAAACACTGTGTCGGCTCTGATTGGTCGGATGGAGGGGCGGTAGGTACTGTCGTGGAGAAAAGTCAAGTTAATTCTGTTCACGGCCTGTGACACAGCGCCTTAACAGAATACACGTGACAGATATACATTTGATTTAAACTTGATGACAGCTGTTTTTTATTGCATGTATTAATTTAATAAATATTTATTGAGATAGTAATAGCAATTTACAATAAGATTAAATCCAAGCTAAAACTAATTAAAATAAATTAAATCTAAATAAGACCCCCTTGGCATGGTGCCTAAAAGGCTGGCAGCGTTGTCTCGCTGAATAGCGATGCTGATTCTTTTCAGGCGTAACTTTGCGGAGGTCCATGTTACAAGTAACGGATTAAATTAATTTGCTCCTCCGCGAAGTAGTGCAGTATAGTCATGCAGAATAGCCTCGTCTGCGCTGAGTATTTATTTTCATGCACTAATTTTCCCGCCCTCCCTCCGCAAATTAAAAATAAAATAATCAACGCAAACGCTACTAAGCCCACAACCAAAACTACCGTGTGTGTGTGTGTGTACTGTGTGTGTGTGTACTGTGTGTGTGTGTACTGTGTGTGTGTGTGTACTGTGTGTGTGTGTGTACTGTGTGTGTGTGTGTACTGTGTGTGTGTTTACTGGTGGTGGTAGTTTTGGTTGTGGGCTTAGTAGCGTTTGCGTTGATTATTTTATTTTTAATTTGCTACTTCGCGGAGGAGCAAATTAATTTAATCCGTTACTAGTAACAAAATTGTAATTTGTATTAATTAGATTTCATTTTGTCATTTACAACACACACACATTACACACACACGTCTTTTATGTTTGAAATTTCTGAATAATAAACTTCACTTTCATATACATTAGCATTATTAAATTGAAAAATGGTTTGCTCGTACTCCCAATATTTTTGAAAGATTTATTTAACAAAATCCCACTCTCTCTTCCTTCATCATCCGTACGGCTAAGGAGTGGAATTCCCTGCTGCGTCTGTGTTCCCTGAACACTATAATCTGGCCGTTTTCAAGTCTAGGGTGAATGGGCATTTGCTAGGCAAGCGTGCTCCATCGTGGACCACATCTTCGCTTACCATAAGGCGTGATTGTGGCCAAACGTAAGCCTAAAAAACCTCACTATAACTACTACATGCTACTTCCCGCATCACATATTAATAACTAGAGAGCGGCCGCGGCTCCGCCCGCGTGGAATATTATGTTAACGTAAAGAATCTCTAGCAATAGCAATGTCATACAGATTATCGAAAAAAAATATATTGGACACGTATTGTTTGCTTTTCATGATATCAATAAAAAATTACGTAGATAAAATTAAAAATTTCCGTAGACTGCAATGCAGGATAATGAATGGATTTCTTTATCACCTGAACGGCAACACTGGCATAAATACATCGCTCGCTTTTGGCTCGAAATTCGAACTTGCGATTTAATTTTGCTTAATATGCAAAATTAACCACCCAATATCATATTTCTTCAAGTTTTTCGCAATCCCCAGGGTCAAAGAATCGATTGGCTTTAAAATTCCAGAGAAATGTTGCGTTGTTTGGGAGAAACGTGTCAAAATGGCGTTGTAGAGCGCCATCCTGCTCTGTCTAGTTTTTTTATCCCGTTCTGGTTTTTCGCTCTTATATTAGAATGAATAAGCACTTTTTACTCGGATGTTACCAATCGCACAGAGAAGTGTAGACGCGAGCTGTTAAGCTTGTTAACTGTTAAATATTTTGTCTGTCGTAATGAGAAGTCAGCTAATGAGCCAGTGACAGCCCTGGAGCTTTAGGGCTGTGTCATCCTTTACAGTAACATTGATAAAATAAACGATTAATTAGTTTAAAAAAAAAACTCCTCTCTGCCACTCAACTACTCTCTGATATCTAGCCACTCTTATAGGGATAACTCTACCTTTGCACCTGTATCTCATTGTTGTAACTTGCGCCTTTTTTTCTGTATTTTTAAACCCGACGAAAAAGAAGGGTGTTATAAGTTTGACCTGTGTATCTGTGTATCTGTCTGTGGCATCGTAGCTCGCAAGCGGATGGACCGATTTCGATGCGGTTTTTTTGTTCGAAAGCTAGTTTAAACGAGATGTTCCTTAGCCAAGTTTTATTAAAATCGGTTCACCCGTTTTTTAAATATTGAATTTTGAAATGACAATGTCGGGGGTTTTTCAACTTTTCAGAGTTGGTTATTCTGCACAGTAAAGAGTTAACTTACTTGGAAAATCAAACAGAACCAATATTAGCCGTACAAAAACTCATGGCTATTAATACAAATATAATTTCACACTTTCTGAGCAACTCTGCTTGATAGGTCAATTGGTCAAAACACCTAGCTGTCTCGGCAAAAAAAAAAAGCCCCAAAGTTTGAATTCGTTATACTTCGTCTTTGAAAAAGAGTGTAAGTACCTATTGTTAGTATTAGAAATTAACAAAAAAGTAAAACCGCCTTCAAAAAAAACCTTAGAAAAAAAACGTAAAATAATGATAAATAAATAAAATAAAACAAAATGCGTTTATTTCAGACAACAGAAACTAAAGCCTAAAGTTTTATGGCCTAGCACTAAGCAGCAGAAATATGAAGTCGGTGCGGTGCGAGCGGAATATTCTTTGAATGAAGCACCGACTTCACATTTCTGCTGCTTAGTGCTAGGCCATAAAACTTTAGCCTTTAGTTTCTGTTGTCCGAAATAAACGCATTTTGTTTTATTTTATTTATTTATCATTATTTTAGAAGATTATTTGAGGTTTTTTGTAACGTTTTTTTTTAAGGCGGTTTTACTTTTTTGTTAAAAGATTTCTATTTCACAATTTTACGTTGATTTAACATTTTCAGAATTATCCTCCAACTCCTAACCGTTAAGAAGTTGTACCTTACATCATCAGCTCATCAACATGAGATGATGACTACCGGACGCAAATACTTGAATAGCCTTAAAAAATATATGAAACACATGATACGTGCCTATAAAATTTGAGGGTTGCCCTCGATTTCCCTGGGATCCCATCATCAGATCATGACTTGGTGACAATGGGACCACCTCAGAAGTATACCCTTTTGAATAAAAAAATAATTTTGAAATCGGTCTACAATTGACGGAGTAATCGATGAACATACATAAAAAATAAATAAATACATACAGTGGAACGTAGAACCTCCTCCTTTTTTGAAGTCGGTTAAAAAGGTAAGCAACCTTGACATGTCTTTTAAGTGAAAAATGCTTTTGAAAAATAAGTCACAGCAAGTAACAATGAAATATCAATAATTTTTTTAAACATTAAGGTTGCTTATTTAAAATAAAATCAATAAAAATATATGACAATGTTAAGATTGTTAACATTCTAATGCTAAAAAAAACGAAGTACAGTTTTATTTTATCCAGGTTTTGACACCCTCCTAAACGCGCAATCGTTGTCGGCCCGTAATTCTATCTGTCAAGCACCTGTCAACCGACCGCAATATCTGTCAGGCGTGACGGCTTATTTTATTATTATTAATATGACAAGGGATACACTGTGCAACTTCGTTGATTGATATGGGTGTTGAGTTAATTGAAAAGCTGGTTTTAATTAGTTCGCTGTTTTTGTAGGAGTTCGAGTTAATTTTTAGGGGGAGTTAGGAAGATTTTTGAGTTAATAAAAACAATTTAAAACCTGCTCAGTTGCATTGGAAGACACTGAAGAAACATTTTAACTAGAATTATTTATAGCGTTGCGAACAGAAGCTAGTATAAAATAATAAGATTGTTTTGATTACTTCGAAATTTTACATAATTGCTACCTTGTAAGGGTACCAAATGTAACACTATAAAGTCTGATAAGTACGTAGGTGTGCATACCTTATTAGAGCAGTAAAGGAACGGAAATGTTAACGTGAGATTTCCCCTCTGCCAAAAATCCAACATAAAGACAACGCAAAATGCACAGGGTCTGTTGTTTGTGTGCGTGTTTTTGGCATTTGTGTGACAGTTTTGTTTTATTGTGAGTTTGTAGGAACGTCACAAATTTTAACGTGAGCGCAGACGTGTGCTGTATGTGTGTGTTCTTCGTCCCCCTCAAAAAGTGGCACATAAATTGTAGAGCAAAGATAGGCCAAAGGCGCCTCCCGTCTGTCTGCTTTATGAAAATGCTTGACCAAATGTGCAACGAAAATAATTAGTTAACAGCCGAAATAAAGTAAGCAGCTCCATCATCATGCAGCTCCAGCTGAAAAAGTTAAATTGACTGCTAGTTAGTCATTACAAAAGCCACAATTGCTTAATTTCGTTACATAATTACGCGTCAAATAATGTCGCTAATTCACGACTAATTTACGTAGTTCACAATTTTACATGAGTACAGACTTTTGTTAATGAAATTCATCATCATCATGTCAGCCGAAAGACGTCCACTGCTGGACGGCGGCCTCTCCCGCGGCTCTCCACTCAAACCAGTCTTGTGCTTTCCGCATCCTCCGCGGTCCCGCGATCTACCAGGTCGTCGCTCCATCTTGTTGGAGGCCTACCGACAGCTCGTCTCCCGGTCCGTGGACGCTATTCCAGAACCTTCTGACCCCATCGTCCATCAGTCCTGCTAGCAATGTGCCCCGCCCACTGCTACTTAAGTTTCTCAACCTTAATTAAATTATTAATTTCCAAATTGGCCCTGTCTTCGACTAATCGGGGAACATACACAAAAAAACTAATATTCCAACGGATTAAGAAGCTCCTTCTCCTTTTTTTAAATCGGTTTAAAAGTGTAACTTAATGTAAAAAGTATTTATTTTCTCCATCACAAAGTATACAATAAATACAGAGAATTACAAACTAAGAAGTAGGCACAAGACTTTGAACTGCATTCTTTCATTGAACTTCACTCGCGTCCAATGTGAATTTGTGTCATGTGACACACATTCACACAGGCCGTAAACGCCAACATTGTAAACCAACTCTAATTGTGTTGACGCCTCACGTGACAACCCTAATGTGGTTTATAATTATAATTACAATGCGGGGACGCCGCAATTGTTAATTTAAAGACATTCAAAATTATATATGTCCCTCAACAAAGTGTCACAACTTAGTTGCAGATTTGACGAAACGGCTGCGTCAAAATAAAGTATGCGAGTAATTTTTGTAGTAAATGCCGCTATGGCTGGTATTATATATATAGTTGTATACAGAGGCCCGAGTACGAATAATCGAATACTGCGTAACGTAATCGAGTAGTAACGTTATCGAGAAATTTTTATGACGTTATGAGCGTATTTGAAACTAACATTTTGTACAAAGTTTCTCAATTTCGATACGATAACGTTACGTTACGCAGGTTTCGAATATTCGTACCCGGGCCTCAGTAGAGGCAATTAATATATAGGATTTTTTTGCAGGGGTGACTAACTCAACCTCTGGCTGATTGACGGTTCAGTGAAACGTAGGTATCTTGTCAATAATGTTTTTTTCATTTGTCACTTTACGATTTGAGAAGTGTTACAGGGCCACCTTAGATCGATGTTGGTTCAGCGGTAAAAATTGTAATTTTTCCAATGGGATCTGAGATTAAACTGATGACTGATAGTAAGTTAATAAGTTATCACTATTTACGGTAGAAGATGGACTATTTTTATTTTTAAATTCCCACAAACTCGAAGAGGCGACCCGGCAGACCTAGACGGCGATGGCGGGATGACCTGGACTCCTTCTTGAAGGACTGGCCGCTGATTGCTAAGGACCGAAAGCAGTGGAAGTATTGGGGGGAGGCCTTTGCTCAGCAGTGGACAGATCAGGCTAATAATAATAATTGCTCTCGTGACCCAGATAAGGACTTTTTGAAGTCATGTGAAGGCTTTTGCTCGGTGCTAAGCCTAGCCCACGTATATCCCTTTTCACAAAAATAAAAATAACTGTGTTTTCTTTGTAAAGAAGCAAACAATTTCTTGCCAAAGCCTCAGTGATTCTTCTGTTCCTAACCTCAACCACACTCCCCGTGACAGCTCAGAAATGGCGCGAAAACTGACAGTGCTGACAAGATGGCGGCGCTGTCAGTCTAATTGCTACTTTGTTATTGTTTTGGTGTTTGTATAATGAAATGGAGAATAATTTTAAGGGTAAGTTTTCTGGTGACATGTTTGTGTTTGAAAGGAATATTTGGTGTGACCTGATAGCAGATGAAGATAAAATTATGAAGGACCTTGCTAGGTCGGCCGTGTGATATAATCTGGTGTTGCCAGCGTTTCCATGTGGCGGTGATCACTTAATCAGGCCAGCAACATTCGAGCACGACTTCACGAATGCTGCGTAACGTTACGGTTATCGTATAGAGATCGAGAAACCTCATACTAAGTTTTAGTTCCAAATACGCTCACGGTCGGGCGCTGTTCCAAACGTCATACAAAATCGACAACGTTTACTGTTCGATTTTACGTTACGCAGCATTTGTAAAGTCGTGCTCGACCCTCTGCACAGAGATCTGTGCCCTTAGTGTAATCAAAAAGCACAAAATACGTCTCGATCGCGTTTGCGTTAAAGTGTCAAATAGTATGAGGATTGTTAAACGCGAACGCGGTCGAGACGTATTTCTTGGCCTCGTCGGCGATTACACTAGGCGCTCTGTGCTGTTGATGAGTACTTCGAATGTTGCCTCGATTGTCATTAAAAACTGACATTTGTAAAGTCGGCGAAATAGGGACCAGAATCGGGGCCTATGTTAAAGATCATGTCCTTTTCAGGGACAGACTTCACAAAATATTGGTCCA
Organism: Clepsis dumicolana; assembly: GCA_963691665.1. Taxonomy (NCBI): domain Eukaryota; kingdom Metazoa; phylum Arthropoda; class Insecta; order Lepidoptera; family Tortricidae; genus Clepsis; species Clepsis dumicolana. Next base: position 1,220,379 of record OY829529.1, read on the forward strand.
GCTTTACGTAGGTACTTAGAGCTTAATTAGGGCGTTATTAACTTGAGACAATAATAAAAGGGATCTGTTCGCCCCTTTATACGTGTATATCTTTTACGTAGCGGAGCGCGATGTAGAAAGCATCTAGTGTAGATAGGGCATTATAATACTTTAGGGCTTATCATCAAATTGTCGACACACGTTTCATTTCATCGCATTTTCAACCCCCGACGAAAAAGTGGGGTGTTATAAGTTTGACCTGTGTATCTGAGGATCGAGCACGACTTTACGGATGCAGCGTAACGTTACGGTTATCGTATCGAGATCGAGAAACCTCATACAAAATTTTAGTTCCAAATACGCTCACGGGCGGCCGCTGTTCCAAACGTCATACAAAATCGACAACGTTTACTATTCGATTTTACGTGACGCAGGTTTCGAAAAGTCGTGCTCGACCCTCAGCGCCCGCCCGTGAGCGTATTTGGAACAAAAATTTAGTATGAGGTTTCTCGATTTCGATACGATAACCGTAACGTTATGCAGGATTCGTAAACTTCGTGCTCGGCTGACTGTTGAGGAATGAACTTTTGTGAAAAGATATCTGGCAGGGTGTAGAGTATGGGTGTGGGTCTGGAAGGTATTTATCTAACATTTAATAAGTCTTTATCCATCTTTAAAATGCCAAGGTCGGGTAGAGTAATCACCCACTCCAATGGACTCCGCTCATTTTAACTTATCCCCCATGTTTTTATCATAACAGTAACAATATTTTGCATTATAACCTAACTAACTTAGAAAAATCGTCGTCTAATTTATTTGGATATATAATTAAACTACTTACATCTACAAACTTATTAAATAAAAGCATACTAAACTATAACAATAAAATGAATACTTATCCTAAATTAAAATTTGAAATAAAACTAATTTACAAAAACTAAGACATATCTAAAAATAACCTAACCGACTTAGAACAGTTGAAAAACCCCCGACATTGTCATTTCGAAGTTCAATATTCAATATTTCAAAAGCTAGTATACCGATTTTAATGAAACTTAGCTAAGAACCATCTCGATTAAGCTTTCGATTAAAAAAACCGCATCGAAATCGGTCCATCCGTTTGTGAGCTATGATGCCAGATACACAGATACACAGATTAAATTTAAAACATCCCTCTTTTTCTTCGGGTGTTAAAAAGAAAAACTGGCCAAGTGCGAGTCGGACTGCGCGATCCCGGGTTCAGTACAAAGATTTTTCCAACTTTTCCCCACTGTTTTATGTTGACAAGTGTTAGCAGAGCCCTGCTCCTAAGCAAAATGTACGCAGTGTGGGGTCATCTTATATTGGTCGGTGACATATAGAGACAGACATAAAAACAGAGTGGTTGTGCTATAAGAGCTATTTAAAGTTTCTAGGACAACTGCAAGTACCCTTTAGATTTTCGCAGTACGGCAATTTGTATGGATTTGTTTGCGTTGACTCAGAAGTTTGATTATTTCAAAGCTTCAATTGACCGCAGGCTTGAGTATTTGATATTAATTTCAGCATGCTACCTCCACGCGTTCCAGAGAAAAAGGGTCTTGACAGACAGACAGACAGACGGACAACGAAGTGATCCAATAAGGGTTCCTTAGGAGGTGCGGAACCCGAAAAAAAAAAACAAGAAGAAACAAGCACAAACCTATAAATATTATGTGACCAGTCAAAGTTATACCCAGCCCCATTTCTTTCGCTCTTTCTCTATACCCGCATAAATCAAAAACATATTTACTATGCATACAACCTTTTTCGGTAAGTGATGGCTATAAACTACCCACCACCCGTAAAAGGGGGTCTCTGTTTGGAGTACATTACAAAGACTGATTGAATTGTGAAAAGGGTTTTTAATTGAGCAAGTTTGTTAATTAATAATATTTTTTAAATTCTTTAGAAGTCATGAATTTATATAATTGTTTGTTTATTCTACACGCTGCAAAGGCTGGATGGACTTGCTTCTGGAATGACTCCAGATTAAAACATGGTATATATTCATCTACAGTCGCTTACAAGCTTATTTCCGAGTTGCAGCTGGTGACCAAAGGGTTGGCAATTTTCTCACTCAAAGAATGGGCATCGTAATTCAGCGAGGCAACGCTGCCAGCCTATTGCACACCATGCCACGGGGGCCTTATTTAGTTTTAAGTTTTAGTTCAATTAGTTTTAGCGTGGATTTAACAATGATTTATAGGTAAAGATACGTCATAATGCTCACAAGCCAATCGAAAAACATGTTCCGTACATTTTGACATTTGCGAGCCAGTTTGAACCTTATTTGAGAGACATTGTGGCTAAAGATGCTACAATTCTGCTGATGACATATATCTACCTCTTTCTATATGTAATATCATTGGGATTTAATGTCACTGTAAATTGCTTTTGTTATGTAAATAAATTATTTTGTTTGGCTATTTTTTATCCCGGAAAATTGTGTAGTTCTTGCGATATAACGTAACCCAATTCTATGCAGTTGAAGTAACGGGCAACGTTCTTTGCAGATCTTAAAACAGTTTCCGAACAAGCGATTTGTTCAGCTTCCAAAAAACGTAAACAAAATCTCTGAGATACAGTTTTCGACCAATTTCACAACATTTTATTTTGCCGTGGCAATTCTCCAAATGCAAATATTCTTAAAAATATAAGTTGCAACCTGACAAAGGGGTTTCGACTTTTTGCTTCGCTATATAAGGTTTGTTTTTGACGCTCCTGTTTTGACGGCGCGATCACTATATTTCATTCGTAAAGGAGAACTCGAAGTTAAATTTTGTCGAATTTCGAAATGTTTCGAAGTTGTCGAATATCGAAAACTGGAGTTTTAAGATTTATGCTTTAACTTTGGAAAGGGAAATATTGCTCAAATTACTGATACCTTTACCGTTTAGCGATAAGAATATGTAGGTAGGAATGTATATTCGGGGAGAAGTTTGGTAACATTCGTGTGCGAATTCGGTTAAAATGTTGACATTTGTAAGTTTTATCCCCTATGCAAGTGTTATAAGTTTCATGTGCGTATCTAAATAACAGTGTCTGCGACTGTCTTTGACATTGTAGCTAATAAACGGATAGACTGATTTTTTTATAAATCGAAATTATGTAGTTTAATCGCGGTGGTTCTTAGCAAAGTTTCATCGAATCGGTTAAAAGCGGTTTTGGAGACTTTGAAATGAAATTTTTCAACCATTTTTAGTAGTAGATATATAAAAATATGTACAATCGAAGAACTTATGTACCGCGTCCCAATGTCCAACCAGAAAAGTGGAACAACCCCCTACATAATTATACATCTCAAAGTTCAATATCTCCAAAACGGCTGAACTAATTTTAATGTAACTAAGAATATTTTCGAATAAACTAACTTTTGGGCTACGATGATACAGACAGACGCACACATACATAGCCCATCTTTTTTCGTCGGGGGTTAAAAATAACCGCTCACTGACAAACTAGACGCCTACACACACACTAATACACTAATTACACTTTTCCGTTTATCATCTCGGTCACACTTTCTCTTACCCTTCTAGGGGGCTATTCTATAAATTCTCACCGCGTGTTTCGAACGCCCCTAATTAGAAGCTTCTAGGGGGGCGATTATGTGTCCCCTGCCGGCGACTAATCGTCGGATGATACCGGCATTGTTATAAATTAGGACGTTTTGTGTATGGGATAACGTTTGCGGTGAAAACTCTGCGCAATACGAGTACACACATATAACATAACTGGTTTTGTTGGATGTGGATAAATTATGAAAGTTAGTGACCACCCAGATATAAAGTTTATACAAAATTTTAGTTCCAAGTAGGTACGCTTACGGGCGGGCGCTGTTTCAAACGTCATACAAATTTCTCGATAAAGTTACGCAGGATTCGAGTATTTGTTCTCGGGCCTCATTCAGTCGAAAATCGACCGTGATAAAAAAACGGCCAAGTGCGAATCGGACTCGCACACCAAGGGTTCTGTACAAATTGTATAGCTCGTCTTCACGGGAATCGAGTCTCCAACGTTTTTTCCGCTTTTTCCGAATTTTTCAAAATTTCCAGTGTCAGCAGAGCTCCGGGCGCGCACTATTATTAAAACGGAATCCTTAGTTTTTTTTAGCACAGCGTATTAAAACTACAATGGATGAAACAAAGGGTTTACTTTGTTAAATTTCTTTTGATAAATAAAGTTCCTTAAGCAGATTAGAAATGTTTCGAGAAGTAAGATTATGAATTAACCCGAAACTTAACGGGCTATACCATATACTCGATTGACAGACCGATCCTTGTAGGTATATGACTATGTATCATTGACTTACTCACACCATGGACTTTGGGTCTAGTACAAAATTCACGAATAATGTGTCCCAGTACAACACGGCATTTTTCGTTGACGGCCATACGTCATAGCGCTGTCGTTCGACCAAACTAAGACTGACTGACGCTCGATTAGTGGTCTTTGGTTCGGACGTTTTCAAGCGCTAACCCGAAGTTCACGGTGTTGGTAAGTCAATGACTATTTGTGATTGAATCTCACGATATTTTCATCTTCAGCTAACACATTACTTTTATAGCTTCTGTACCGACTCGCCTTATTCCGAAGCGCATAGCGTAACACATTAAAAAGGCTTCACTCCCAATATATTACGAAACTTCTTACAATTAACAAATGAACTCCCGCGCAAATCCGACTCTTATTCTTATTCACACAAGTTCCCTTACTCAACTAAGCTCCGAAATCTGGCATTAAGAAGGCCAAAGTTACGAACAATGACTTAAGTAACAACTTAGAACTTATAATGCACTTAAGTTCGTGTACGGACTTACGATTTGTTTTACTGTTAGCGAGTTGTGTTTTGTCGCGTTAATAAAATAGGTTTGGGTTTGGGTTTAGTCCTCTTAGAAAAAGTTTGCGGTACACATAGTCATTTGTTTGTTTGTCTTGCAATATTAACTATTCGAAAATGTGAAAAGCAATAAAAGCATAAGAATTCGAATCTGGAGGTCTTGAAAATTAGTAAATTTAAATACAAATTCATGATCACAATCGGAACATCTTTTTGTATTTTTTCCCAATTTTTTTTCGATTTTCCCGTGAATATCAATTATATTTTTAATAAACTCACCGAAACATGAATAGGACACAGAAAAAATGTATAACCATTTCCTTTGCCCCAAGAATACGTGAAAAGTATAAAAATGTAATACGTAAACAGGGAAGGGAAATACGTAAGCAGAAAGTTTCGAACGTACGGGCATGTAAATATATATATTAAGAAAATTTACGGAAAATAATAATAATGTAATGTAAGCATTTAAACATTACAGTAAATTTCTATTAAATCTAGTACCCTAGCTAATTTTTATTTACAATGTAAGAAATTTTAAACTGTACCTATTTCATACACAATGTCTGTATTGTTTCTGAATAAATAAATGAATGAATGAATGAAATGAATGTTGCAAGAGCAGAGCTGCACTTGCCTATTTGACATGCTGTATATTTTAAACAGTACGAAATATTGATATTCTAAGTAAAGATACGTCATAATGCTCACAAGACAATCGAAACACATGTTCCGAACATTTTGACATTTGCGAGCAAGTTTGGAACTTATTTGAGAGAGATTGTGGCCAAAGAGGCTATAATTATCTACCTTAATTAACCAACTTCAAAAAAGGAGGAGGTTCTCAATTCGCCGGAATATTTTTTTTATATATGTAATATTATTGGTACGGAAACAAATATTAAGCAATATAGTAAAGTGCGGTGGTGAGTTTTGCGGGTGGTAGGGCCTTGTGTGAGGTCTGTCCGGAGTGCTACCACAAACCTACTCGCTAATTCTGCCGCTGAGCAGCTGTGCTTGCACTGATGTGTTCCGGTGTGGAGAGTACGACAGCAGGTGTAATTACGGGCACAAGAGGCGTTTCATCTAAGCTTAGGTTAGCAACGCATCTGCAATAACCTTACCGGGGTTGCTCATTTGCCTTCTTTAACGTATAACAAAAGCAATGTTAAATAATGAAGTGTAGTGAAATAAAAGGATTATACACATGCATAAAAGTCGGACCGGACCGGTCGTTTCGGACTAATTCGTAGTCGGCCTATACTCTTCTTAGATAGGTACCTACGCGAGTGATACGTTTATTTGAAGACCTATCTGAGGGTCGAGCACGACTTTACGAATGCTGCGTAACATAAAATCGAATAGTAAACGTTGCCGAGTTTGTATGACGTTTGGAACAGCGCCCGCCCGTGAGCGTATTTGGAACTAAAATTTAGTATGAGGTTTCTCGATCTCGATACCATAACCGTAACGTTACGCAGCATTCGTAAAGTCGTGCTCGACCCTCTGGTAGCTTAAGGCCCTCGGTTCGATCGCCGGTGACAGATTTGGCATGATAAATACCAATATTTTTTCTCGAGTCTTTCGGTTTACGAGTAAACGCAATTCAATAGTATGTGAAGTTCTCAATCCGCACTCGGCCCGGGAACTATAGCCTAAGCCCTCTCATTGTGACAGGAGGTCTATGCCCAGCAGTGGGACATAAAAAAGGCTAGTGCTGCCTTACGTACGTCTGCAGCAAACTGTGTACTGTGCCACAATTTAATCGTCTATGTTATTGCGACTCGCAAACTTCATGTTTTGCTGGCAATACTGTATTCAATCAAGTCCCTCTCGCACCCGGCCCGACCGCATATCTCCGTCCCTGTTCCTCCTCAAAGCGTTACAGTGTATCAAGGGTGTTTCAAACTTTCAGAGTTGCATAAGAACTAGTAGTTTAAGTTTAAGTTGGAAACATGTTCGGACTTTAATTATGAAATAAGTTGGTATTGGTTTGCAAAATTACTGTATTTTTTAACTCGCAACGCAAAAAGATAGGTGTTGTAAGGTTGACCTGTGTGTCAGAAATTTGAACGGATTTTGATGAAACTTAGTTAATAATCATCTCGATTGAAAAAAAATCGCGTCCAAATCTGTTCATCCGTTTAGGAGCTACGATGCCACAGACATAACTTATAACACCCCTCTTTTTGCTTCGGGGGTTAACAAAAAGTGACGTCATAATTGGGTAAGGTTTGTCATAGGTTTAAAAACAGTTTAGCAACTCACCAGCCAGGCCCCCATTTCGCCAACTTTACAATTGTCAGTTTTCAATGACAATTCGGTGTCAACCGCTGACTTGAAGAGCTTTTGTTTTAGCGCGCTTCATATTGTCAAAGAAATTCAGTTCGAATTGTCATTGAAAACTGACAATTGTAAAGATGGTGAAATAGGGGCCAGAGTGTTCAATTGTATTGAAATTGGGTGGTAGGACCTTGTGCGAGGTCCGTCCGGATCGCTACCACCATCTTACTTGCTAATCCTGCCGCAAAGCAGCAGTGCTTGCACTGTTGTGTTCCGGTGTGGAGAGTAAGACAGCCGGTGTAATTACGGGCACAAGAGGCATTTCATCTTAGCTCTCTAGGTTGGCAACGCATCTGCAAGCCCTCCGGGGTTGCGGGTGTCTATGGGCAGTGGTGATCACTTATCATCAGGTGACCCACTGCTCGTTTGCCTTCCTCGTCGTATAAAAAAAATTAGGGCGCAATCAAAACGTGGACTAACTGCTTGTTATTTTAACGGCCAATTAAAGTTAAATTAACGCGCGGAAACAATTTATGTGTGGGCTGTTACTGTGACCATGTACTATTGAACCAACCGAATCGTTACTCACTGTGGAACCTTTTCGTAGAAAATGTCATAGTGACGGCATTCACAATTGCCTGACAAAGGAAAATTCATAAAAATCGGTATGGTGACATAATTTCGGATTTTTCAGATTTTCTAAATTGTTTGGGTTATGGTAACATTGTATTGTGTGACAATGATTTATTACAACTAAACAAACAAAATGAATAATAAGTAAAAAATCAAATCAAATAATAATAGGTAACTACCTATTTAACTAAATCTAGAACCGAAAATGGAAAACGTCCCCGAGTCCGCTACCTCGGGGCAAGGTGCCCAAAAGACTGGCGGCGTTGCCTCTCTTTGTATAGCAATGCCTATACGTTGGGCGTGGTTGTTGCTTACTTTAGCAATAACCCAAACAACTTAGAGCACCATATATCTTGTAAAAGTGCTATAATTCTGTATATCACATTACTCATAGTTGATACGATTACTCGAAAGCACTTAAGTAAATATCTACCTAATAAGTAATTATGTTGCAATGTTTAAATAACAAACTTATAGCCAGCAGATAAAAAATAAAATTAGAAAAGTTGATAAATCACAGTTTTTTTTTTAAACTCCCATTTAGACTGATTTTTAACCCCCGACGAAAAAGAGGGGTGTTATAAATTTGACCTGTGTATCTGTGTGTCTGTGTATCTGTGTATATATCTGTGGCATCATAGCGCCCAAACGGATAGACCGATTTCGTTGCGGTTTTTTTTAATCGAAAGCTAGTTTAATCGAGATGGTTCTTAGCTAAGTTTCATTAAAATCGGTTCACTCGTTTTTGAAATACTGAAATTAATAATAATGCTCAGCTAAAGAACATTTGAGTTAATCTAGCATTCGATTAAAACAAGTGTCCGAAAGGTTAAACGTTTATAAAATGACTAGATGTTGCCCACGACTTTGTCCGCGTAGGTTTCGGTTATCGCTATCCCGCGGGAACTATAGAATTTTTCTGAATAAAAAGTAGCCTATGTTATTCCTCAATAATCAAACTATCTTCTTACCAAATTGCATCTAGATTGGTGCAGCGGTTTTCCCGTGAAGAGGTAACAAACAGACAGACAAAGAGACAGAGGGACAGAGTTACTTTCGCATTTTTAAAATTAGTTAGGATTGTATTTATAAAATAGTTTTAGACCGTAATTTTACTCTCAATGCATTATTACAACCCAGAAAATACAAAGGGGAAACTATGTTAATTACATGCAATGTAGCTTAACCAAAATCTAGAACATTGCAACATATTATGTAGGTACAGTAATTTATGCTATTTGGCACGAAACCCGGTCCGAAACTGCATTGCCAATTCTATTGTCCGAAATCTTAATGAATATTATCGGAAACTAGTTAGTTGAAATCTGAATTATGTTTTAATAATAATATTTATTGTGTTAGGTTGGCTGACTAATTTAAGATTCTTGAAAACAAATTTTGATTACAATGATAAGTACCTATTCCTTTATAAATACAGGTAGGATGCAGGTAGGTAATTATTATAACGCAATTCGCGGTTCATTGCATTAGTCCTAATGAAAACGGGATATTGACCGCGATTACCTTATAGGTTTGATGAGCTGCCAATATTTCGATGCAGTTACACGCATCATGATCACGGGCAAACTGACAAAAATAAATATCGAAATATCGGGAGCTCATTAAGCCTATAAAGTAATCACACATCGATAAAATCTTGTATAGGTATTAGTTTGAAAGCCCTAATAGATTGTCATAATCATGTGAATATCTTGCAGTTCCGATAATATATAACATACGTACGCGTCGGATTGATAAACTCCTCTTTTGAAGTCGGTTAAATATTTATACTGTCCAAAAAGTTATGAGTTACAATATTTGAAGAATGCAAGGCGAAAAGGGAAAATGAAATATTTCAACATCGCAGTCGTTCGGAATGAAACGGATGGAGACGACAGTTCCTGTGAAGACCCTGACAGTTATGAATTTGACGAGGACTTGCTTTGACAGCTGTCAAAATGCTGTCAAAGGTGTAGGGCACACTTGAAGGGTTGTTTTTTAAGCTGTTACGTGGCTAAGTTACGCTCGTCTTTATCAATCAGTCAATCAAATACGTTTATTTTAAATAACCAATGATTCATTTTGTTTAGTTACTTAGTTTATGTTAATGTGTTATTGTTTATTTGTTAAAAGCTATTTAAGTTCATTGGACGGATATTTGATATAGGATTTAATGTACTAACCATATAATTCCTTATTTTCTATTGCATTAACTTTCACATGACAGGAGGCCGAACATATCATGGATCACTAAATAATTCTATGTAAACATCGTATTTGTACCATATGTTCTGTGAATAAACGATTCATTCATTCATTCATTCATTCATTGTGCATAATTTTATTGAATCAGGCGTTACTTTCCGGAGGTCCATATTTATGAACTAAAATCAATTACTCAATAACTAATAGTGTAACTGGTGGCATGTTGAGTGTTTGTTTTGGTTCTTTGACAATGGTTTCGCAGAGAGTGCCGAAACGCGTCAGCGTTTAGTCTACCTAGTGGTGGTGGTGATAGTTGGGTCACGACGAAATTAAAATTACATCGACCGTAACTGAATTAAGTTACTAAATGAAATTATTATAATTGTATTATTATAACAATACTAAATAAACATGAGCTCGTTACACAGGGTGTTGCGAATGTGTTTTCCTGTAGTTCGCAGCTGAACGCGGGAGATAGTATCGTATTTGAATACAGGATGTTCTCGTAAAGTGCTAGACGTGGCCTAGGATTTATCAAATTATTTGTTACGGTTTTCTCTATCTGGTTCATTTATGTTAGGTCGAGTTAATAAAACCCGCCTTCAAAAAAACTTTACAGAAAAGCCATGAGTTTTATGGCAAGTGATGACAAGTTTGTGACTTTTATTTCATACAGTCAAAGAATAACTAATACTACTAGAGCAGTTTGAATAACTTCAGGCTCCTATTTCGCCATCTTTACAATTTTATTGTCAGTGTTATATGACAATTCGAGCTACATTTCTTTGACAATATGAAGCGCGCTAAAACAAAAGCTCTTCAAGTCAGCAGTTGCAGTCAGCAGTCAATAAATCGATTATTTTCATTGATTCAGAAAATAGTTCTATCTCTTGCCACTAATGCGTAACTGCAGAAGTCCCGTAGTGGGTGAGCCGCTTGATTAAGCTACTCATAGATGGCGCTGAGGAGAGATATTCCAAATAAAAATATGACACAAGGCATTGAAAAATTCGTTAGGTACACCAACGTTAAGTATAGCTTAATTGGTGGAGCGTGGTACGGATTACCGAGGTTGCTGGTTCATGTCCAGCTGCTTAACGGATTTTTCTTTGCATTGTCATTGTATGTTGAATTTCATACTATGAATGTTTCTTTTAACATGAAATGAATGAATGTTTCATAAAAATAAAAACAAAAATAATCAATAAATCGATTATTTTCATTAATTGTAAAGTTGGTATTATAGGGGCTAGGGCAGTCGTGTACAAACACACTATGATTTCATCTCTTCCATTTTCGCAGAGGTCTTTGTACAAAGTATAGCTGCACAGTTGTTGCCCGCTGATTACGCAACTTTATTCCCCGAAATTAGCACATTTTGTGTATTTTATAGACCGCTTCACTGCTATTTAGTTTGTTTTGCCATTTTAGTGATAATGTTACGCTGACGTTCCAGCCGCCATGTTGATTCAGCTTTTATATTTATAATTCCAACAAACGAAACGATGAAAATGCAATGGAAAAGTCTGTAAGTTGGATATCTAGTTCATCATCATCATCATCATGTCAGCCGAAAGACGTCCACTGCTGACCGGCGGCCTCCCCCGCGGCTCTCCACCGCGGTCCCGCAATCCCAACTAGGTCGTCGCTCCATCTTGTTGGAGGCCTACCGATAGCTCGTCTCCCGGTCCGTGGGCATTCCCATTTCCCCCCAATGTTACCTAGTTTATTCACTTGTAAATTATAATGAAATTACCTACTCACTCACGTATGTCAGTCGAGTATAGCCGTAACACATTACGAATGAATTTTGAGTGTCCGTTTCTCTAACACCAAAGCGTGTGCTCTCAGAGGCAGAGGAAGGACTACACCTGCGAAACCTGCGTCACGTAAAATCGAATAGTAAACTATAACGAGTTTGTATGACGTTTGGAACAGCGCCCGCCCGTGAGCGTATTTGGAACTAAAATTTAGTATGAGATTTCTCGATCTCGATACGATAACCGTAACGTAACGCAGGATTCGACAAGTCGTGCTAAGGGCACTGATCAGTTTGTTTTCACTGTATTTACAGGTGAATGAACTACGAACAAAGAAACTTACAAAAATTGGAAGGGACACACCATACACGCGAAAATAAGACATAGGTTACATTTTATCCCGGAAAATTGCAAAGTTCCCGCGGGATAGCGATAACAGGATGCCACGCAGACGAAGTCACGGGCAACAGCTCGTTTAAAGTAAGACTTTATGTGTTCATGAAATTACAGTGGGTGTTGTGTGCTGTAATATTATGAAGTGTCAGGTTTTATGAGTTTTGTGGGCGTTTCAAAGGATGGAAAGGTAGAAGGGCAGTTTATGATTATGACGTCAGTAATTGTTATTTATTTTAAGGTAATTTTTGGACGGTTTTAATGGTATTTTGCGGGTGGTAGTTTCATATTAAAAGTGCTTGCACTGTTGTCTTCCGGTGTGGAGAGTAAGACAGCCGGTGTAATTACGGGCACAAGAGGCATTTCATCTTAGCCCTCTGGGTAAGCAACGCATCTGCAAACCCCCCAGTATTGTCAGTGTCTGTGGGCAGTGGTAATAACTTTATCATCCGGTGACCCCACTTGCTCGTTTGCCTTCCTTGTCGTATAAAAAAAAATCCTTACTGATATTTATTCTCATCATCATCAAACTTAAGAGTAATAATCTTGTCGGTGGAGTTTCTTCCAATCATCTCCTATAAGTCAGCTCCTTGACCTCCTGATACGACACGACACCAGCCTTCTCCTTTATCTGGTCCATGTAGCTTCGCCTAGGCCGGCCTATTCCACTCTTTCCTACCTCTCCCTTTATCTTTTTTCTTTCTTTATTTACTGTATTATATACTATTTTGATACTGTAAAAAAAATACGCAAGTAAATGATTAGATATTTGGTATGACAAGAAAACTTCTTTAAGAAAATTTAGAAGGAAATATTGAAAGAAAGAGAGGAAGAACTCGACCTAGGCGAAGCTACATGGACCAGATGAAGGAGAAGGCCGGTGTCGTGTCGTATCAGGAGGTGAAGGAACTGGCCCATAGGAGAGATGATTGGAAGAAACTCCACCGACATGAATATAACTCATAAGTTTGATGCTGATGATATACATATAACGACAGTTTATAATTTGATTCTGACGACCGAATAGCCTAGTGGTTAGAGACCCTGACTATGAAGCTCGAGGTCCCGGGTTCGATCCCCGGTCGGGGCAGGTGTTTGTATGGTGAATACGAACGTTTGTTCTCGGGTCTTGGATGTTTAATATGTATTTAAGTATGTATTTATCTATATAAGTATGTTTATCCGTTGTCTAGTACCCATAGTACAGGCTTTGCCTAGTTTGGGACTAGGTCAATTGGTGTCAATTGTCCCATGATATTTATTATGATTAGTTATTGCAGAGAACTACAGGAATATTTTAGGCAAACGTCAAAGTCAACGAGAAAATAAATTAGAACAGAGCAATTATTTAAATAAGAAAGCAATTACTCTTACTTTTGTCTTACTAATACATAATTATGAGCGCTTAGTTACTAAACTACAATAAAACAAAAATTATTTATTGAACACCACAAAATAGTTACAGAACTTTAGTATAACAAGACACTTATAAATGATAATTTATTCACAACCTTTTGAACACATCACACGAAATTACCCCGCCACTCACAAAAATTGCCCCGTTCATCAAATTTCCCAATAACCGACCTAATTTACAATAACTCCTTAACGTCATTACAAAACTGGCAACATTGATAATAATAAAGTGGTCACTAAAAGTCCCTTTACCCTAAATGATAGGTTAATAGGGTTGTCCCGTTAAAAATAACGACAGGTTATATTTCAAAAACTAATTTGGCTCGAGGATTCACAGGCCGTTCGGGGATTCAATTTCGTCATAATTTTGTGGTCGGAAATACTTGGTTAAAAGCGGTTAAAATTATTAATTGAGATGCTTTAAGATATGCCAGTTAAATGAAATAAGTAGGTAATCGACTGCTTTTAAACGAAGTCAGTTTTACCTTCATTTATTGAATCAGGCGTTACTTTACTTTAGGTCCATATTAACACAAAAAAAAATATGTGTGTTAAAAAATTGTGTGGTCGCGGGTGAACAAAATAATTGTTTTTATTTTTACCTTCTTAGGTTTACAAACAATCTTACTAACAGTTTAAAATTAAAGTTTGTGAGTTTCTTTTGTTGCTCAATTACGCTTCACTGCCTGATTTGATTTTGACAAAATTAGGCAGAAAGATGGTTACGTATTATAACATAACGTCATTGTACAAAAATTAGCACAGGCTGGATGTTGTGGCGTTTCATTTATTTAGAAATTTAATATGACGTAGCTTCTGTTAAGATTCAGCCTTTGTTAATTTCTGTATTGATGCAACTGTTGTCTTTGGTTATCTTATTGTCATTGTAGTTCAAGAATAGATTGTAATGCTGTAAGCTACATTAAATTAATTTTACAAATAAATTATGTACTGCAACATACTTACGCTACATTTATTGCATTGTATGTGTAACAGGCTCACCCAGTCTGTGTTAATTTTTATACAATGACTAGCTTATGGCTTGCGGCTTTGCTCCTCTGAAATATTTCAAAATGGGCTAGTTCCCTATACCGTGGGAATTTCGAAAAATCCCTTAGTGCACCTCTAGGATACTCAAGGTACATGTTTGCGAAATTTCAAGTCTCTAGGTCCAGTGGTTTAGGCTGTGCGTTGTCTATCAGTCAGTCAGTCAGTCACGGCACTGTTCTATAGGTATAGAAAATCTAGGCTGATTTAAATAGCACGCAAGTACATATTTATTTATTAATTAATTAAAGTAATTATACAGCATTACAGACAAGCCAAGGCACTGTGAAATTCATACAATTAAAACAAGCACAACACTAAACTTATAACACAAAAGTGGTACAGAAGATATTAACATTGAAACATATTTACAAGCAATTAACGGACGGACATATATTGCTCCATTTTGCATGTGTGTTCAACTTATATATACACGGAGACCAAATTGCTCGCGCCTTAACGGCATAGTGTTGTGCTGGCGAGGCGCCATGTCTTCACTCCGCTAATGCTTCTTCGGCCATGTTTATCGATACCCTAAGTTATGGGCTGCTCGGCGCTAGTGATGGGACACAGTGCCACAATAAACATCGATAAAAATTAATAGTGTAATTGTTGTTGCATTTTTTTGGCTAGGGTAGGTATTTTAGTTACTGGAATAGGTAAATCTTGAAACAATGAAGATAACAGTGATCTTTATTCATTAATAGCTAGCTGTTGTTCACGACTTCGTGGGCGTAGAATTCGGTTATCGCTATCCCGCGGGAATTATACATCTTTAAGGGATGAAACATAGCGTTTGTTTTATTTTAATCTTGGGTTTAAGCTATCTCCATTCCAAATTTGAACCAAACCTGTCCAGCCGTTTCAGCATGAAGAAGTTACATAGTTAGGTACATAAACGCTTACAAACTTTCACATTTAAAAATATTAGTAGGATTAATTAAGCACTCTTCGTTTTTGTCTTCATATTTTTTTAACAGTTACTTTCACGTTAAAAGTGACTTCTTTTCGTTACTCACGCATTTTGTTAGAAAAATAATTTTAATTTTTTTAGAAGTATTGTATTGATTCAAGCGTAAGTTTGCGGAGGTCCATGTTACAAGTAACGGATTAAATTAGTTTGCACCTCCGCGAAGTAGTGCAGTATAGTCATGCAAAATAGCCTCGTTTAGAAGTGACTCAGGTGTTACCAAAATTGTTTGCCCGTAGACTACGTAGTACGTAAAAAATTCAAATTATTTTTCTAACAAAATGTGTGAGTGACGAAAAGAAGTCACTTTTAACATGAAAGCAGGATTTAAACAAAGTTCCCGAGTAAAAAAGTTCGAAAGCCACAGAATCTCCTTTTGCGGTAACCTAGATGCATTTGACATAGAATATATAAATTCAAATAACGGATAAAACCGGCAAACTGCATCTTCAATCTAGATTCCTTTTTGATAAATAAAACCTAACTTTTATCCAGGAAACCCGCATTCAACTAACAGCAATTCTGGTAAAAGTAATTTATGTTTCTCCTTTAGTAAGGCAGTTTTTAAAATATATTAAGAGACGTCTTAGTCTTGCTTGAAACCGCTCGATCGGGAAAGAGTTTATATGTTTTACTACTCATGTTGAAAGGCACTGGGTTTAAGATGAGAATTTAGAAAATATATTCTAGACTGTAATTTCATTTCCTGTGATTTCAGGGAATATTACATTCCTTCAGTAAACTGACCGTGTTCGCAATGGAGTCTTTTCTGAATAATACTTTTTACTTAACTGTCGAAGTTAGGTTAAATTTTCGAGCGTACGTATGCTAGTTCTATGGCACGCTCTATGGCTGAATCCATTTCACAAATTTTAACATATAAGGTAACAGAGAACAAAAGCAATTTACAATGACACTAAATGTAAGCTAAAACGAATTAAACTAAAACTTTAAACTGAATTTTGAATTTTTGAATATGAATGTTTGATCTCGGGTCTGGGAGTTTAATATGTATATAAGTATGCATTTATCTATACAAGTATGTTTATCCGTTGTCTGGTACCCATAGTACACGCTTTGCCTAGTTTGGAACTAGGTCAATTGGTGTCAAATTGTCCCATGATATTTATTTATTATTATTATTAATTCAATTTAATTATGGCCCCGTGGCATGGTGACCAAAAGGCTGACTAGACAGCGTTTGCTGATTCTTTGAGAGGGAAAACTGCCAGCCCTTTGGTCACAAGTTGCATCGACCAATCGCTTTTGCAACTCTGAAAGCTTGTTAGCGCCGGGACCCCATGGACCCAAGGTTTCAAACCCGACAGCAACAAAATTGTAGTTCGGATTAATTAGATTAAAACATCGCTACATTACAGTTTAAAACGTCACGGCCCCATCCCTACTTGGCAGAGCTGCAAAATGTCAGCAGCAGGCGTGGTGGTATCTTACTGTATTGTATGTTATCTGGAGATTATGCTACGTTGCTATATGTATATCAACTAATCTGTGGTCTTTGTTCTTTCTGGGGTTAATTTTAGCCCGGTTTGGCATCCACTTTTGAGGAAAAGGTGGTTTCAATTGTAAGTTTCAAAGCAAAGTTAATGTTAGATACCTAGATATCTTTTTTAACCCCCAACGAAAAAGAGGGGTGTTGTAAGTTTGACCTGTGTATCTGTATATCTCTCTGTGGCATCATAGCTTCCAAACGAATGGACCGATTTCTTAATCGTAAGCTGGTTTAATCGAGGTGGTTCTTACGAGCAGCTAAGTTTCATTAAAATCGGCTAACCCGTTTCTGAAATATTGAAATTTTTATCTACATACGTAATATTATAAATTAAATAAACAAATAAGTTTCGTAAACACGAAAACCGTTAATTATAAAATTGAATCACGAACAAATACATCATTTAGGCTCGTAATACCTAAACGAAATTTTGCTGGGTGAAAATTAAATCCTATTTCACCCAGTCAAATGTCAATTGACTTTGACAAAGCCTTTGGGAGTTCAAAGATGACAAGAATTCGAAATTATTTCTTATTTTTCTATATCCCTTTTGGCATCGTAAATATTTTGCTTATAGAATTACTATTGTTGAATTTAACATAAGTGTTTCCATTGCAAAACTTTTCAGCGAACATCGAGTTTTATTCAAAAATGTTTCGTTGTCTGAAATTTCTTTTACACAGAATTCGGGACTTTTTCAAAAGCTTTCGCTAATGGAAAACTAAGCTTCGCTCATTATTGAATGTTTCAATAAGTAATACTTCGAATAAGTTGTCAAGTTTTGTAAGCATTTACTTTGAAACATTTTGAAGAGAAAATGATTAGAACTTTAAAAAAATCATTCGCAATTTCACTGTATCGCATAATTGCAATGTTGAAAGTATAAAATTTTTCATAAATTACTTGTGTAAGTAAATGCAGAAACACATTAAAAAGAGGTGTGTTATAAGTCTGACCTGTGTGTTTGTGTATCTGTCTCTGTCTGTCTATCATATCTCCAAAACGAATGGACCGATTACAATGCAATTTTTTATCAACCGATAGCTGGCTTAATCGAGATAGTTACTAACTAAGTGTCATTAAAATTGGTTAAGTCGTTTTTGATATATTGAACTTTGAAATTACAATGTCGGGGACAATAGCTTTTCTAATTTGGATTACTTATCATTGTGACATCACTTCTGTCCTATACTCGGATTTAAATTTTATTATGGGTTCTGGAGTGGCGTTTGTGGACCGGGAAACGAGCGACGACCTGGTAAAGATCGCGGGACCGCGGTGGATGCGGAAAGCACAAGACCGGTCTGAGTGGAGAGCCGCGGGGGAGGCCCATGTCCTGCAGTGGATGTATTTCGGCTGACATGATGATGATGATTGGTATGGATGTAGTATTACACGGATATACTGGCAAAGAGTATCTTCACCCCTATGTTGAGAACATTTGACTGGCTCACATGAAACGGTTGGCTTAATCTTTTCTAATACGAAGTGCCAAAGAATGGAATTCGCTTCCATCATCTCTGCGTTTCCGGACAAATACAGTCTAGGTCTCTTCAAGGCTAGAGTTAATAGGCTGTTTCTGAACCAGTAAATTACACCTTCGGCCTCATTAGAACTATAAATCAGGTAAAATAGAGGTCAATCGCTAGTCAAAAAAGTGAAACCGCCTTGAAAAAAATCATGAAATAATCCTCTAAAGCCATGACTTTTAGGGCCTAGCACAAATATGAAGTCGGTGCTTCATTCAAAGAATATTCCTCTCGTACCGTACCAACTTCACATTTGTACTAGGCCATAAAATTCATGGCTTTAGTTATTTATGTTTTTTTAAGGTGGTTTTTAACTGAAAAGCATGCAGCTTTTTTATCAAAATCAAGTACAACCGTATGCATCGAACGTTGGCTACTTAACGAACTCGTTAAGTGTCGTCGTTAACTCGAGTATCTCGTTATTTGTCGTAACGTTCCGATCGCACCCGTTACTGAGATATATTCAAATGCTTTTACACGCTACGATGTCTCCATAGGCGCGAGTACGAATATTCGGATCCTGCGTAACGCAGCGTTATCGTAGCGAAATCCAGAACCTTCATACTAAATTTTAGTTCCAAACACGCTCACGGGCGGGCGCTGTTCCAAACGTCATACAAATTTCTCGATAAAGTTACTAGCTACTCAATTACGTTAGGCAGGAATCGAATTTTTGATCTGTCGAATAGTTGACACCCGTCTGACACCTCCGCCGCTATGACATAAGATTTGTTATTAGGTCAGTGTCTAGCAATGGGATATTTACTTTACATGATTTGTTTTTCGCTCTACGCAGGCAAAGAAAAATTACTGTAGTCGTCCCTCAGTCGTGTCGTAACGTATAAACGCGTTCTTCTTATAATGAGATGCCCCTAGCCTTCGCTAAGTGCACTAGGAAATAATTATGTCGCCCAAGTCGAAGCGAACTTTCAATGTTTATAGATAATTTGCATACAGACAGACAGACAGACGCCAGCAGAGATGCGCTCTAAAGAAACTAGTTGCTAAGTTTTCGTATGAAAGTTTCGTAAGTGGAAAATAAAGCTGGTACCTTATTATAAATTGAATAAACTATGTATACCAGAGCTTTGCAATGAAAATCACCTCAATATAGTGGAAAATCACTGGAAAAAGTGATGGCCAATCTTTTTTTAGGTTAGCAACCCATCTTCAAATTAATCGTGTTCCAAGTGGCTATAGGTAACGGTAATTAAACGCGCACTAACTGCTCTCCAAGCATGAATATTCGAATGCTACGTAACGTAATCGAGTAGTTATCGAAAAAAATTGTATGAAGTTTTGGATCAGCGCCGGCTGTGAGCGTATTTGTTACTAAAATTAAGTATGGGGTTTCTCGATGGCGATACGATAACGATTACGGTACGTAGGATTCGAAATTCGTACTCGGGGCTCTGTCTATATCATTTATGTTTGAGTCTCACGATAGTTTCTTGTCAAAAGCATCTTGAAATCAGACAAATAAACTAGAAACCTGGCTGAATCTAAATATTCCCATTTAACTTAGATAATAAGTACTATCTAAGATAGACAGTTGGACGGCTACATAATAACCTAACCAACTTAAAATGAAAAACAGGACACTGACTGCAATTCCGGAAAACAATCCCTATGTCACTCTCACAATTGAGACGAATCTGACGTTTAAGGCTGTAGAGCGTGCTAAAGAATTGGACATACATACATATGCTCCAAAAACGTAACCCTCCTTTGGCAGCCTATTCACCTAGCCTTGAAGACTCCAAGGCTTACCAGTTTATAGAAAGACTCTTCAAAATCTTATGTAGCCCTTAACTTTAAGTAGCACTCTAGCCTAGTCAGCCGCCATGTTGATTCAGTTATCAGCTAAGCAATTTTAATCGAACTAAAAGCCTTTGAGAGCGAACTTGTGACTTGTTCCACTTGGTGACTATTACCCTGTTATTCATAAACCTATTTTAACTAAAATGCCGTTAAAGTTCGTTTGTCCTTTTTTGTTAACCGACTTCAAAAAAGGAGGAGGTTCTACGTTCCACTGTTTGTATTTTTTTTTAATGTATGTACATCGATTACTCCGTCAAGTGTGAACCGATTTTCAAAATTATTTTTTTATTCGAAAGGGTATACTCCTGAGGTGGTCTCATTGTCACCAAGTCATGATCTGATGATGGGATCCCAGGGAAATCGAGGGCAACCCTCAAATTTTATAGGCACGTATTATGTGTTTCATATATTTTCTAAAGCTATTCAAGTATTTGCGTCCGGTAGTCATCATCTCATGTTGATGAGCTGATGATGGAAGGTACAACTCCTTAATGGTTCATTCAAAGAATATTCCGCTCGCACCGCACCGACTTCATATTTCTGCTGCTTAGTGCTAGGCCATAAAACTTTAGGCTTTAGTTTCTGTTGTCTTAAATAGATGCATTTTATTTTATTTTATTTATTATTATTTTAGAGGATTATTTAACGATTTTTTCTAAAGTTTTTTTTGAAGGCGGTTTTACTTTTTTGTTAAAAGGTTTTCACATTGACATTTCCATTAGTAAGAAGAAGACAAAACTTATTTTAGCTAATGGAGGCTTGAGTGACGTTTATGAATAAGACATTTCGGCTTTGAACCGAACGGTCACGTAGATATCAAATCTGACTCCTACTTCACCAATTTTACAATTGTCGGTTTGTCATGACAATTCTAACTATATTTCTTAGCCAGTATGAAGCGCGCAAAAGCAAGAGCTTTTCAAGTCAGCATTTGTCACCAAATTGTCATTGAAAACTTACATTTGTAAAGTTGGTGAAACAGGGTCCTTAGAGTCTGGCAACTGAAAATTGACCTCGCAAATAATAAATACTTCATTTATTTCAGATAGTTTGTAATGCTATCTTGGATTTTCCTAGTTCTGATGAGGCTAAATTGTTGTACAGACTGGTGAGAGCTGGTCTGAATGCAAGACGTTGATTAAGTGCACTCAGATCATATCTCATCATGTCTTTAGTATTACTTAGTTCATAGGTTAATTTTCAATCTGTTAGAAATATTGAGTGACCAAACTCATTAAATAAAGATTAAAAAAGAAATAAATTCAGATAGTTAATAAAGGCAATTTTGATAAAATCCTGAGTTCTACCTTTGTGTTGTTTCATAGTGAAATAAACGGATCACTCACGTATGTCAGTCGAGTATAGCTCGACATGTTTCGGACTAAGTCCTTCCTCTGGGAGCACACGCCACGCCGGTGGCGAGACGTACACTCCGTTTTTTGTGTTTTGCGTGTTGACTGTTTTGTTTCGTTTATTTTTTCAAATGTAGCCACTTATTTTGTGTGTGTCGAATTTATGTAAATAAATGTCTCTCCCTCTCTTTCAGTTGGCAATACCTTGTGTACGAGGGATCAATAGCTTTGATACTTTTGCATTTTCACTTTCCCAATTAGAACTTCTTCCGAAAATGAAGAAAACTTTAAATAGTTGAAGTGAGCTTTCCAATGTCAAAATGTTTATGACATTGTCATAAGATTGATTTTTGCCTGGCTCGTGAGAAAGGTACTACTATGTCTATATTTAATAATAAAAGATACAAAAAGGTAAGGTGTAAAGGAAAAAAACACTTTTTTACGTTAATAAGTAAAAACTTAACAGCAAATGACTCCTAACGGTAAATGAATTTAAGAGATTTGCCACTCAAAGTTTGACTGGTAAATATCCCTTAAAGGGTTAAGTCTACCTTAGTACTCGAATTTGATTGTTTGTGACTTGTGTTTCTATTCCTTGTTTTTTTTTGTAATAAAGTGTTAATTGAACACATAAACTTGAGCGCATGAAAAAATTTCAAGTTTATTTCTGGTGCAAAGTAGAACCAACCAATAACCCCTTGCTTCATTCCCTTGGCACCGGACCAGACGCAAACACAGGACCCCACTTCACTGATTTAACCGACGTGACATATGCCTACTTTCCACCATACCTATTTCTAACATTATTATCTTTTAAACCTATAAAACAGTACCGTGACTGACTGACTGACCAACAGAAAGACAACGCACAGCTTAAACCTCTGGGCCTAGAGACCGTAAAATTTGGCAAACATGTACCTTGAGTTGCCCATACATTACACGTAAGCCTTTTTCTGAGAGGAGGCTTGTGTCCAGCAGCGGGACGTAAAAATGGCTAGTGATGATGATGATGATAATTAGACATAATGAAAACGGGCTATTGACCGCGATTACCTTATAGGTTTGATGAGCTCCCGATATTTCGATGCAGTTGCATGCATCACGATCACGGGCAAACTCAACAACTGTGCCCTAAGCACGACTTGTCGAATCCTGCGTTACGTTACGGTTATCGTATCGAGATCGAGAAATCTCATACTACATTTTAGTTCAAAATACGCTCACGGGCGGGCGCTGTTCCAAACGTCATACAAACTCGTTATAGTTTACTATTCGATTTTACGTGACGCAGGATTCGACAAGTCGTGCTTAGGGCACTGCAACTGCAACTGCATCGAAATATCGGGAGCTCATCAAACCTATAAGGTAATCGCGGTCAATATCCCGTTTTCATTGTGTCTAATGCAATTAACCGCGAATCATTTAAAACTGTTGTTGATGATGATAATTTGTCCGTTAATTTTTATGCGCTTTTTAAATAATTTTTCAGCGACTTTTTTTTAAGATGAAAGGAGTTTCATTTTTAATTGTATTTCTATTTAAACACAGTCGAGGTTTGATGGGGCTTAAAAAGTTCTATAAATGTCTGTAACTCTTTTTTTGAACGAGATTTATTAAAAAAAAAGAAAAACGCCTCATTCTTTTTTTTCCGACTAGGAAGGTAAACGAGCAAGTGGGTCACCTGATGGTAAATGATCACCACTGCCCATAGGCACCCGCAACCCCGGGAGGTTTGCAGATGCGTTGCCAACCCCGAGAGCTATAATGAAATGCCTCTTGTGCCCGTAATTACACCGGCTGTCTTACTCTCCACACCGGAACACAACAGTGCAAGGCACTTCACAAAAAGTGCGAAACATGTCAAGTGAAATGTATTTCAAGAACTTTAAAAATAAAGTCCTAAAGTTTCAATACAACGGGATCTGCCAATTCCGCGGTTCCGGCGCTACGTGTCGCGATGCAGATAAACATACATACTGGAACTGTTCCAACTTTTAACACATACTGTGCTGTTCACTTGGGTGAGACATCGCGAATAAAAGTGAAAAAACATACATTTGTCACTTGGAAAGGTTGTATCTTGAGAACTCAGTAGAAATTATTCTATCTCAATTTTGGATTTTTGTCCCGAACGACATACAATTTGAATTCTACTTGCTGTGGCAATCCTTGTACCGACGAAATTTTAGTTTGTAAATATAAATTAAGTAAATAAATATCATGGGACAATTTTGCACCAATTGACCTAGTCCCAAACTAGGCAAAGCCTATGGGTACTATGGGTACTATGGGTACTAGACAACGGATAAACATACTTATATAGACAAATACATACTTAAATACATATTAAACATCCAAGATCCGAGAACAAACGTTCGTATTCATCTTACAAACATCTGCCCCGACCGGGAATCGAACCCGGGGCCTCAAGCTTCATAGTCAGGGTCTCTAACCACTAGGCTATCAGGTCGTTGAAATATATACTTATATTTATATACTTAAAATAAAGTTGTGTTACTTACACCATTTCTAAGTTAAGAACGGCTTCGCTTGAGAGATTATTACGATCTTTGATTTCTTGGGATTGTTTCCGCAAGCGATAGCAGAATAACTAAGTGCGGGTGGTAGGACCTTGTGCGAGGTCCGTCCGGATCGCTACCACCATCTTACTCGTTAATCCTGCCGCTAAGCAGCAGTGCTTGCACTGTTGTGTTCCGGTGTGGAGAGTAGGACAGCCGGTGTAATTAGGGGCACAAGAGGCATTTCATCTTAGCCCTTTAGGTTGGCGACGCATCTGCAAACCCTCCGGAGCTGCGGGTATCTATGGGCAGTGGTGATCACTTACCATCAGGTGACCCACTTGCTCGCTTGCCTTCCTCGTTGTATAAAAAAAAAACTAATTGACAGAGGACAAAATTCACGAACAACGTTTTTTTTTTAATACGTCTAGCACACATGCCACAAGAACACACGACAGTTATTTTATTTTCACTAGTCTTAAATAAAACCTAGTTTGCATTATTATGTCTGGGTGGATTTTCGAACTGGAGACCCTTGGTGTGATTTGCGGGGCCGTATTTGTGTATTGGAATAAATAAATGCCACAAAAAATAGGTACACCAGAGGGTCGAGCACGACTTTTCAAAACCTGCGTCACGTAAAATCGAATAGTAAACGTTGTAGAGTTTGTATGACGTTTGGAACAGCGTCCGCCCGTGAGCGTATTTGGAACTAAATTTTAGTATGAGGTTTCTCGATCTCGATACGATAACATAACGTTACGCAGCATTCGTAAAGTCGTGCTCGACCATCTGGGGTCCTCAGTTTGTAAATCCACCAGCCAAATATTCCACTAATAATCTACAATACAATGTACCTAGTCTTTATAATTATGATAAACGCATGTTGGTTTAGCCTCCATTGTTTAAGCGTCAAACCGCTGAAACTAAACAATTTGGTTAAAATTAATCTGTACTGATAAACTTTGATAGACTATTATTAATTACTAATTAAATAAACTTCATTAAAATGTAATCACACTAGCAGCTGTAAGCCATGATAGCCTAGTGGTTTGTCCTAAGCCTTCTCAAGCAGAGGGTCGTGGGTTCAAACCCCGGCTTGCACCTGTGTGTTTTTCGGAATTTATGTGGGAAATTATATTTGTAATTTTATTTACCATGAGCTTTTCGGTGAAGAAAAATATCGTGAGGAAATCTGCACACTCCTGCAAAGCAATTCAATGGTGTGTGTGAAGTTCCTGGGCCCACGTGGGAACTATGTAGCCCAAACCCTCTCAATGTGAGAGGAGGCCTGTGCCCAGTAGTCGGACGAAAAAAGGCTAGTGATGATGATGATGACTAGCAGCTATTGCGTTAGACTAGTTTCCAGGATAAAAAGTAGCTTCCTTATGCCTCAGAATAACTCATAGGCCACTTTCTATTCGGAAAATTGCATAGTTCTATAGGCGACAGCTAGAATTGTTATGGCCATCAAGGCCTAATCCATTTTAAGTCTTAACACATAAGAAATAAAGATCAAACTAGGTACTTAAAATACTGAGTATATCCAATACTGCTACGTCTATAATCCGTTTGTATTTACCATGCAATATGGAACTGTAATAAAATACAGGTAAGTGTTATATTCAAGTGGTATGGAATATAAATTACAAGTTACAGTACTATTGACATTAAAATACAATTTATCACTCTTTTGAAGGTAAGATGAATTGAGTTTGCGATAAAATACAGATTTGGCTTCAAAATACTAAGTTATGGATGAACATTTTTAAAGTTTTAAGTAAAAATATGAACGTTATTCAGATTCAATTTTATAACTAAATCTGGTTTGGTATTCTTTAAGACTGTTTTGTGTTGAAGCGTCAAATCGGTCAGGGTCTCTAACCAATAGGCTATCCGGTCTTCAGTGTACGTATATTTTATTTTCCGGAGACAGAAATGACAGCGGAATAAAAAATGCGCTTAAATAAACACCTAACATTAACATTACTTAAACAGCACAATAGAAACAGCACCTAAACATTTTCAGCTTAAAGTTCAAACTGCATAATACAGTGTATTAAGTTCCAGCATTCTAGTAACTAGGCGGTGGTATTTCAAAAGTGCTGCACCTGAAATTTTGAGAGACACGGCATGCGCGTTTTGAGGCGAGCTAGGAAATGCCTCGGCTTATAAGGCTACTTGCAAACGAAGCTGGTTAAAAGTTGTAAAGAAGATTTTAGACAGCCAGACGGGAATCTTTGAAGGGCACGATACAGGAGGAGGATTTTTTAACCCCGACGGGAAACGTGCACGTGCTAGTGTGAGATTCAGCATAAAGTTAAGAAACTAAAATAGTGATAATAGTAATAATAGATTAAACTATTGTTAGTAGACCAAACAAACAGTAGGTATATTCTGTATGTGTCTGTTTATGAGAAGGAATCAGGTTTTCCCACAAACACCAATTAAAATTGAATGCCAATGCAATTTAAGTAACCAGACCTGACCAACTGCTTATAAAAGTTTGAAAAACCCCTGACATTGCTACATCAAAGTTATTAGGTAAATATCTCAAAAACAGCTAAACCAATTTTGAAATGAAACTACCGTGAGACTCAATGATAGTGAAATCGATCACTCACGTGTGTAAGTCGAGCCAACCAACCAATAAACCAATACAACCAAACTAACAACAACAGCAGCAGACCAATTTTGATGAAACTAAGCTAATAACCATCTAAATTTAACTAGCTTCCGAACCTGTTTCAGAATATAAAAAAAATACGTATATAATTCTGTGTTAAATATATGTTGAGATCGGAATAAAATAGAAATCCGTACATAGCTCAAAGTAATTTCTGGATATTTTTATGAATGAAAAAAATACCTGATAAAAATAAACAAAAAAAAAAGTCTTGACCCGTATCGGGTCAGTGGGAGAGAACGGGTGATAAAACGGCATCGAAATCGATAGATCCGTTTGGGAGTTATGACGCGACAGACAGATACACCCATACACAGATACTCAGGGCAAACCTATAACACCCCACTTTTTCCGTCGGGGGTTCAAAATAGCACCCCAGTAGGCCGAGCACGAGTTTTCGAATCCTGCGTAACGTTACGTTATCGTATCGAAATCTAGAAACCTCATACTAAATTTTAGTTCCAAATACGCTCACGGGCGGGCGCTGATTCAAACGTCATACGAATTTCTCGATAACGTTACTACTCGATTACGTTACTATTCGAATACTCGTACTCTGAGAGCCGCTCGGCGTTTTTAAAAACGCTCAGCTCGTAGGAGCGTTATTGGAAAATGTTAAATAAACGTGAACGTACCCATTGTAAATATTAAATGTGGCACGTGCACCTGAAACTGGGATAGGCTTATACGGAACCATATTCTTGGCAAAGGACTAGAAATTCAGGCATCGTTGTTTAAATAGTAAATATTTTCTAGCAGTGAAATATGGGAATAGTAGATCCATGGTCTCAGTAAGAGTATCTTTTACTATTTTTCTCCCAATTCTTAATTTTTACGGTTTCCCCGTGAATATGAATTACATTTTTTTTATAAACTTACTGAAACATGAATACACAGAGAAAAACCAGAAAAAATGACGAACCCGGATCCTCGACACTCCGGGTCGTGTGCTTTTCCCTACACCACGATTGACATAGAGGAAAAGGCCGAATTTTTCCCATAGCATAATAGTAGTGGGCGCTAACGATGGGCCTCATAAGGAAGCTCAAAGTCACTCAGAGGGCGATGGAGAGGGCTATGCTCGGGGTTTCTCTGCGGGATAGAATCAGAAATTATGATATCCGCAGTAGAACTAAGGTTACCGACATAGCCCTGACAACTGATTCTTACACCAGCCATGAATAACTCTAGAGATAATTTAAGCAAATTCTAAGAAAGTTTGTTCATGGGAACCACTAATAGCCCAAGCCCTCTCATTCTGAGAGAAGGCATAGGCATATATTAGAAATCCTGCCGAACAACAAACGAGGTTCTGAAGACCCCCCCAGCAAACTTTTTAATCTCTGACGAAAAAGAGGAGTGTTACTAGTTTGACCTGTATATCTTTGTATCTGTCTGTGGCATTATGGCTCCCATTTTTATAGAAAGCTAATTTAATCGAGATGGTTCTTAGCTAAACTTCAATAAAATCGTTTCACCCGTTTTTGAATTATTGAACTTTGAAATGATAATGCAGGGTGTTCTTTAATTTTTTAAAGTTGGTAAGGTTATTTAGAATTGCTCATTCATTAAATTCAAGATGTGACAGCGTTAAGTACACAATGCAATGACTTTAAAGTAAACTATCACACACCCAAATAGAGCAAGTAATTCTATTGCGTTCTGCATTCGCGAATTGTTCTAATTGCTATTTTATTAAAACCCCGCTCCACGCCGAAATAGTCTTTAACATACGTACATAAGGCTGCATACAGCCTGTTCAGTTCGAATGTTATTACGTCGGTAAAACATCTAGTTAAAGCCAGGGTTTAAACGTAACGGTTAGTGTTGTGAACAATTACGTGGAATAGCGTTTTAAAGTTTGTATATGAGTCATATGTGAGTAGAAAAGAGCTGTAGTAGTATCTCGTATGGAATCTTTTTGGTTGTAATCCTGGTCAAAGTATAAAATTGTAACGAGTAAGTGATTTCTATACGGTACATCGGTTATCTTGTAGCATTTAAGTGGCATTTGACAGTTACCTACCTACTAACAGATTTGTACTGCGACAAGCTTTCTAAGTAACTCTTCTTGACAAAATATTATATTAATAACACAAGATAGGGCTAGTTGCTTTGGTTTTATAACTTTCTCGTGTGTGATGCATTAATCAGAATTATGTTTTTGTAAAAAGAAGCTGCTTTAGTTGCAATGATTCTTAAGTATGTTTTCTCTAAGTTTGTTAAACCGTTTTAGAGATATTGGACTTTAAAAACATGTTGTTGCTTTAAACTTTTTGAGTTGCAGTTACACTTGAATCCCTTCAACTATAGTTTTAATAACTATCACTGTTTTCTATAATATAATATCTAAAGCCTTTATGACACAAAGTCCCTCTGAATGGTGGAACTTTAAAGTCAATAGGATATGTAAGTAAACAGGGGAGGGGGGCGTAATGTAACGCTCCGTTACGCTAGAGGAGGGGGGGGGGGGGAGATACAGATGTGACCAAACATCAGGCCTCGCATTACCTGCGTAGGGTGGATTTAAGTTTCGATATGTCAGACGATTCCAAATAATCTTGAAATAGAAGACGAAAAGTTTCAAATGTTGTTGAAATTAAAACAACACTCTTTTCACCAATAGTCATTTTGTCATTGGCAATTTTTGTGTTATTATATAACAGGATGCTTTCTTATCTTTTTTAAAACAATGAATTACCCGTTACATAAGAAAGAAAAGAACAACGAGATCGAACTTTAAACAGAAGTTTAACTATTATTCAGTTTTATCTATAGTTATATAACAGTACTGCGACTGACTGACTAACAGATCACACACAGCCTAAACTACTGGTGCTAGAGACTTAAAAGTTGGCAAAGATGTACCTTGAGTATCTTAGAGGTGCACTAAGAAGGGATATTTCGAAATTCCCACTGAATAGGGAACTAGCCCATTTTGAAACATTTCACTGGGGCAAACCAAATTACCAAAACTAGTTTTGAAAACCAATCCTGGTCACGGCACCAACAGTAACTACCTTAACCCAACCTTAGCAAAAAATGACGTACCTACTCAATCTATCCACCATTAAGGCAATCAGAAGCCACTAACGGCCATGACTCGACGCTTTGATCGATCCCAATCTATCGACAAGTGCCACGTCACTAGCAAATCAAATAGGTCCTCCAAGAGTCATTTCACGTGACATTAGACGAGCTGACCCACGCCCTACACTAGTGATAGTCTGAAGCGAGTTTATACAACTACTCAATCAGTAATCCACTCGTAAGCGTGACCAAAGCAAATGCTGAGTCGGTTCTTTTTGCCATTTTCCATGAATTAAATTGTATTTTACTTTTTTTATGTAAATCATTTTGTGTGGCAATAAATGAATGAAAATAATCGATTTATTGATTATTTTTGATTTATTTTTATGAAACATTCATAGAATGAAATTCAACATACAATGACAATGCAAAGAAAAATTCGTTAAGCAGCTGGACTTGAACCAGCAACCTCGGTAATCCGTACCACGCTCCACCAATTAAGCTATACTTAACGTTGGTGTACCTAACGAATTTTTCAATGCCTTGTGTCATATTTTATTTGGAAGATCTCTCCTCAGCGCCATCTATGAGTAGCTTAATCAAGCAGCTCACCCACTACGGAACTTCTACAGTTACGCATTAGTGGCAAGAGATGGAGCTATTTTCTGAATCAATGAAAATAATCGATTTATTGATTATTTTTGTTTTATTTTTATGAAACATTCATAGAATGAAATTCAACATACAATGACAATGCAAAGAAAAATTCGTTAAGCAGCTGGACTTGAACCAGCAACCTCGGTAATCCGTACCACGCTCCACCAATTAAGCTATACTTAACGTTGGTGTACCTAACGAATTTTTCAATGCCTTGTGTCATATTTTATTTGGAAGATCTCTCCTTTCTCTTTCTTTTTTTCTTTGCATTGTCATTGTATGTTGAATTTCATTCTATGAATGTTTCATAAAAATAAAACAAAAATAATCAATAAATCGATTATTTTCATTGATTCAGAAAATAGCTCCATCTCTTGCCACTAATGCGTAACTGTAGAAGTTCCGTAGTGGGTGAGCTGCTTGATTAAGCTACTCATAGATGGCGCTGAGGAGAGATCTTCCAAATAAAATATGACACAAGGCATTGAAAAATTCGTTAGGTACACCAACGTTAAGTATAGCTTAATTGGTGGAGCGTGGTACGGATTACCGAGGTTGCTGGTTCAAGTCCAGCTGCTTAACGAATTTTTCTTTGCATTGTCATTGTATGTTGAATTTCATTCTATGAATGTTTCATAAAAATAAAACAAAAATAATCAATAAATCGATTATTTTCATTGATTCAGAAAATAGCTCCATCTCTTGCCACTAATGCGTAACTGTAGAAGTTCCGTAGTGGGTGAGCTGCTTGATTAAGCTACTCATAGATGGCGCTGAGGAGAGATCTTCCAAATAAAATATGACACAAGGCATTGAAAAATTCGTTAGGTACACCAACGTTAAGTATAGCTTAATTGGTGGAGCGTGGTACGGATTACCGAGGTTGCTGGTTCAAGTCCAGCTGCTTAACGAATTTTTCTTTGCATTGTCATTGTATGTTGAATTTCATTCTATGAATGTTTCATAAAAATAAAACAAAAATAACCAATAAATCGATTATTTTCATTGATTCAGAAAATAGCTCCATCTCTTGCCACTAATGCGTAACTGTAGAAGTTCCGTAGTGGGTGAGCTGCTTGATTAAGCTACTCATAGATGGCGCTGAGGAGAGATCTTCCAAATAAAATATGACACAAGGCATTGAAAAATTCGTTAGGTACACCAACGTTAAGTATAGCTTAATTGGTGGAGCGTGGTACGGATTACCGAGGTTGCTGGTTCAAGTCCAGCTGCTTAACGAATTTTTCTTTGCATTGTCATTGTATGGCAATAAATGGCTTTTCTTTATTTCTTCAAACACGTCTCATGGCGGAAAAAGTGTGAAACCTTAAAACAGTATTTACTCAGGCTAAATTAGACTGGCATAGTTAAGTGTTTTGTTTTTTTTTTACTGTAACTGAATCTCACATTTTACATTAAAATAATGAAACAGTTTATAGTTTCTTCCTTTCCACCACGATTACTAGTAGTTTCAACACACGATTATATTACTGCCCAATTGGCTTGTACAGTCAAGGTCATAAATGTCTATACAGCCATCGCGTCAAATATGCATCTAATTTATTATTAATGGCATACGGGTGTATAGATATTTTTGGCGTCTTGGTAACGTACCTACAAATATTCATATTATTAAAAAAAGTGCCACCAAAGCTCAGACTCTTGTATCAAAATTATCAAAAGTAAAAATCTATCACATTCAAGCTTAAAAGTATTGAAATAGAAATTTATAAGACTCGTTTTCAAGGTTTACCCGCTCGCCGCTCCTCAACCACACCGTCCCGTAATGCGACCGATTGCGAGGATCGTCCGCCGAATGGCCGCGACCCGAGATATATCGCCCCCTATTATTGTTACTGATATCGTAACTCGCGCTTTTGTTACAATTCGGCGTTACGGTGTGAATAAAAATTTATTGTAATAGTGTAAAAGTACGTAAGCTGTAGAATCCTGGTCAGGGCACCAATGTTGACTTCCTATTTTAAACAACTTTAAGGCATTTGAAAGACGTGCACCCGAGTTCTAAATTTTAAATATATTCTGGAGCTAAGAGGCACAGCTTACATAGCTATGGAGGCTAAGAAATTTAGAGATGTGACTCGAGAGATTTTCCATCTTAGCTTTCTAATAGCTTGGTAACGCATTAACAACCAAGTATAAGTCCGTCCTTGTACTCAAATTTGATTGATTGTAACTTGTATTTCTTATCCTGTTTTTTTTGTACAATAAAGTGATTACTTACTTACAATCAGATACCTATTGTGGCGGTTAACGAGCAGTGATAGTTGTTTATTTTCCTCCTTCACCGTAGGTCGGTAATTGGAAGGTAACGAAAGATGAAAAAGATGACCAATAATCAGAAGATTAGATTCAGATCTCGAGGCATACATAATTTATACAAACTCACTCACGTACACTAATGATAAGCAGATCAGATAACAGATAAAATAGATAACCCATCTTGAAGAGATTACCTACATACTAGATTAAGAAGTGTTTCATCATAGCTATGAACAGCGATACACGAAAAGCGCAGAACATTAATCAAAATCATCCGGCTTTGATTGAAGTAACTTTTCCACAACTGAATTATGTTTTAACCTTAACTCATCCACTATCTTCTAAGTTCTATCGTAAGTCCCAATTCTTTCATACCTCACAATTTAACCAATCTAACCCAATTTAATCTAAAACTATCGATGGTTCAGACGATTTTATCTGAAACAGAAAAATGGATTCTGCTCCGAGACTCGTTGCAGCTTATCGGACTCCAATGAAATCTGAGCTTATATAAGCTTCGAGAGCTTTTGTGGGATAAGATTTAAGGTCAGGTGGGTTTGTTTATTTGTATCTTCTTCTTTTGGTGCCTCTCCAACTAGTGAAGGTTGGCAGTCAGCTAAGCATATTTCTCCCTGTTCCTGGCAAGGCGAAAGAGCTCAGCGGCATTCCGGACTTATTATTATTAATGGGGGATTATTTGTATCTATTCAAGTTTATCTTTGATTATAATTGAAAATTAATAATGAATAGTAAAATAGCTACTCTGAATGTGAATTATAATTGTATTTTTCTTCAATTTTAACGAACCAGCAATGCCAATGTCAAGGATCAAGGATTAAGTAACCATTTTGTGGTTTTTTACTGTTAACTCAATGTTTTAGAAACCGAATAGCATAATGGTTAGAGAAACTAACTACGAAGCTTAAGGTCCCAGGTTCGATCCCCGTCGGGACAGATATAATATTATGTAGGTGTGATGACTAACAGCTTTTGTTCTCGAGTCTTGTAGTATGTTTAGTAAATATGTATTTATCTATAGTTCAACTAATGAATGCTACTGAATATTGTAGAAAAAGGCTTTTACGGAACAAAAATGTTGCGAAACTAAAGTCATTCCGTTCTTAATGAAACGTCTCATATTTTCCATTATCCAAACATCGAACCCAGTCAAGTTTTAATTAAAATGTTAATCAGCGAAGCAATCTAATGCCATTCTTCTAAAACAGTAAAAAACCATCATGGCGGCATGACATCTTCTAATTATAAGCAACACCTGCCGTTTGAATATTGAACGAACGATTTCCATTACAAATCGAGGTTGTATTATTTTTGCCTAAGTTTGTAATACACTGCGGGTGGAAAGAATTTATTGTGGTATATTATTTCGTACAATAATATATATAAGTGGTATATATTTTGCGGGTGGTAGGACCTTACGCGAGGTCCATCCAGATCGCTGCTAACATCTTACTAGCTAATCCTGCCGCTAAGTAGCAGTGCTTGCATTGTTGCGTTCCGGTGTGGAGAGTAAGACAGCCAGTCTACTTACGGCCGCAAGTGGCATTTCATCTTAGCTATCTAGATTGGCAACGCATCTGCAAACCCAAGGAGTTTGCTGATGTGTATGGGCAGTGGTGATCGCTAACTATCAGGTGACCCACTTGCTCGTTTGCCTGCCTTGTCGTATGAAAAAAACACTGGGAGAAAATAAAGGGTGAATTGGGATTTTGCTACAAAAGCCTATTCCATTTTAGATCATTCCTTGCTTATCATCAAGCAAGGTGGTCACGCGCAGCCTTTTTAACCCCAACGAAAAAGAGGGGTGTTATAAGTATGACCTGTGTACTTATCTGTGTATCTGTCTGTGGCATCATAGCTCCCCAACGGATGGACCGATTTAAATGCGGTTTTGTTTATCAAAAGCTAGTTCAATCGAGATGGTTCTCAGTTGAGTTTTATTAAAATCCGTTCACCCATTTTTGAAATATTGAACCTTCAAATGACAATGTCGGGGGTTTTTCAACTTTTTTGTATAAAATAAATAGGTTCCACTGTTTATGCTATGTAAACTGCATAAAATTATGCTTTTTGCCCTAGTGCAAAAAATAAAATGTTAGTCTAAGACGAAGAGCACTCAAAAAAACTCCATTATTTGCCATCACACTCGCAATGTTTCATTTCCTCGCAATCAAAGAGGAAATCAGAGTATATTGTACAAGGTATGGTCATAAAACCCATTTCACCCTCGACTTAAGTATTCACCCTCGCCTGACGTATGGGGTAAGATGGTGCGTTTTTGCTTTGCTTTGCTTTTTTTGTGTTTCGATAGTTATAAGGTGTTTATTAAAGAGTTTTTCATCACACTTGCTCGTAAAGCGTCGTATTGTACGCAGGCATACTGAAGGACAACGGCCTAAATTATTCCTACGGGAGTAATAGGTAATTTGTAATTTTCCCAAGGGAGTAATGAGGTTACTTTAAAAAATATGGCATTCACTCGTAGGTAAGTAGGTATAATATGTCGTTCCACACTAAGGAGGTTTTAAATCAAACATGGTTTTTTATGTTTTCTACAAATAAGTATTACTTAATTTAAACGTTATTATTGTGTTTTAAAACTATTTGAGTTTACTTTGCAATTATTTCAGTGAATTTTATTTTGAAAACGATAAAAACTGGCTGTATGGGATGGGCTTTCGTCTTTCCAGTTTCTAAACGCGTTTTTTATCATTATCTGTGGAAGTACTGGAAGTCTGAAGTCTCCATTGAAAAAAGTTGACAATCTCAAAACTATTATTTGTTGCAGACTGCTGAGTTTATATTTATAATCGTATATACTTAATCTAATATTTACGGAGGTACTGCCTGTACTTAGTAAAATATGTCTTCTGTATGTGAAGATCAAACTTTTAATAAATAGATTTTTTGCCTTTTTTGTATGTATTTAATTCCTCGCAAATGTGATGAAAAACATTGTGTGTATCACGGGCAGTAAGGGCATTACAAACTCAAGTTATTATAAGCCCTCCGGCTTCGGCCTCGGCCTTCTAATAGACTTTCGTTAGTAATACCCTTCTTACCGTCCTTCATGCACAATGTACTATTGTGTTGTATCATTATTGTACATTTTATATAGTTTACCTCGTCGTAGGATTCAGCAAAAAGACAGGACTTCTTGAATTTCCAATAGCAGACAACAAAGGGTCGAGCACGAGTTTCCGAATCCTGCGTATCATTACGGTTATCGTATCGAGATCGAGAAACCTCATAAGTACTAACTTTTAGTTCCAAATACGCTCACGGGCGGGCGCTGTTCCAAACGTCATACAAACTCGATAACGTTTACTATTCGATTTTACGTGACGCAGGTTTCGAATATTCGTACTCGGGCCTCAAATTGTCGCAACAACTACAATATTCATGGGATAATCTTCACAGATTTTAAATATTGAAGCGCACGGTCCCAGAATCATACATTACTAATGCTTGCACTCAATATATTTTATAGCAACCATTTTGTCTGGAATTCCGGCTGCTAACGGTAAAGTATAGTACTTGAGGGAGCTCGCGTATTACGGCTTAGAGGAAACATATGTGAGAAGCCTAAAGGCTAAAAAATTACATTTAATTTTTACATTACATTATATTTTTTGTGCCAACTGGCAAAAGTTCGAAAAGTTTCAAGAGGATGAAGTACACACGCACAGCACACATCTACGCTCATGTCAATATTTGTTACGTTCCTACAAACTCGTATCAATTTACATTCATTAGGGTTTCCGTAACTTGAAAGGAAAAATCAGAGCAATTAATTTTTTTGCACCTACTGTATCTCAAGCTTAACGTCGCGTTCTTGAAGTTAACGAAGAAATATTTTTTCCATCTGTCTAAATAAATAATACATTAGTCTTTCGAACTTCTCAAGTTTTTCGCCGTTTTCCTAATAGGTTTTCCTTTTAAATGAAGGCAAATAGTCACCTGCCTTATTTAGGGTACTTGGTAGGCTCGAGTTTAATGGCCCCGAACTTAAGAAGTAAGGTAGATTTGCGAGTTCGATTCCGTTGCCGTGTTTTCACAATACAAGTAAAATCATTCGAATAGCAATACATTGCGGGTTACTAACGTAGATCTTATGTGATAGATCACTCAAGAGCCGTAATGAATTGCTACTCGGATGATTTTACTCGTATTGAGAAAATACGGATTTACGAGCTGATTTATGAGTATCTATTATGGAAACAAGAAGGTAGGTACTGGTACCCATGTAAAGGTATAGTGACAAAAGTTTTCCCACAGATCAGGCAAAACTCAATCTTATGTCAACTATAGTTGGTACTTATTACAATTTACTAAATTGAGATTTATGGTTTACTTGTCACTCATATTCCCAATTAACAAAAAAACAAAAATGTGAAACCCTACATTTTCTTTGTGCTTTTTCTGTTTTGTATATTATGTGGTGTTCAATAAAGAGTTCTTGTATTGTATTGTATTGTATTGTATTGTGTTGTAGCTTTTATACGTCTGGTCGTGGGTGAGCAAGTAAGTTATTTTTAGTTCATACATAAGTATGATCCGGACGCAAGATATAATAATTATCAGCCCAGCCAGTAAACGTATTGTATGCGAGTCTCAACTTTTCATGGGAATGTCAGATTAATTTACTGTCTTTAAAATGTCAGTACCAGGAAGTACCTACCTACATAGAGATTATTTGAACCCTCAATATAATAGATACATAATTATCTATGATACGATAGTCTTTACGTACATATTGTTCGTCAAAATGTTCCCGGTATCCAATAACACGAACTTGGTATGTTTGTCGGTCTATGCAACGAAGTTTGTTTGTTTGTTCGTCATGAACTCCTGAACTATAGAACTAAGCTATCATTGGAGGTGTTTACCAAACAACCTCGTAGTTAAGTAGACAGGTTCAACTCAAGCCTGCAAACTTTATTAAAAAAACACGTGCTAATTAAAGTACTTGGGTTTTAGCAGACTGTAAAGATGCTTAACTTTGATATTCGCCTGTAATGAGAATTCTAGCAAATGTCGCATCATTTTGACACCAGAGCCCTATTTCACCCACTTTACAATAGTCAGTGTTTAATGACAATTCGGTGTCAACTGCTGAATTTTGAAGAGCTTTTATTTTAGCGCGCTTCGTATTGTCAAAGAAACGTAGTTTAAATTGTCATATAAAACTGACAATTGTAAAGATTATGAAATAGGGGCCTGAAAGTTAATATAGGCACAGTTCCCGCGGGATAACGATAAACAAATTCAGCTTTTTAAATCCCTCACAGTAGCAGCTAGTTCTTATATATTCTTTCAAGGGATTATTATGTAGCAGCGAATGAATTTACAGCCATTGACTTACCAACACCATGGACTTCGGGTTAGCGCTTGAAAATGTCCGAATTAAAAGACCACTAATCGAGCGTCAGTCAGTCTTAGTGTGGTCGAACGACAGCGCTATGACGTATGGCTGTCATAGAAAAATACCGTGTTGTACTGGGACACATTTTTCGTAAATTTTGTACTACGTCCAAAGTCCATGGTGTTAGTAAGTCAATGGCTGTATCCAATATTTGTTTAATCTATCTCTCGTTTTGATATATTGACAATTTTTTCGACTGAGTTGACGAACAAAATTGCTGTGTTAATGACCCTCACATTGACATGTAGAAAACAGAGATTGGGTTGCCTACCGACAGTAGGTTTATTGAGACGGCAAAATTTAAGATAGATAGATGTTTTTATCGTCAGTAGATCAAAAAACGAGATACATTAAATATTGAGAACGACAAGAGTATCCGTGTCAGCTATTTCAGTATCTATAGTGTCATTCTATGGAACTGGCTAACTATGTAACAAAACCGCCATATTGAAATTCTCTCTGAATGATGAATTTACTAGTGATGGGAAAGACTCTATTAATTACTCCTTTAAAACATTTTTACTTTTTTCTAAAGGAGTAAGTAAGAGTCTTGCCCATCACTACTTAATTCATAATTCAGAGACAATTTCAATATGGCGGTTTGTTTACACAGTTTTTTTTAAACGGCCTCTGTCCGGTAGGACAAATTTGCCAGAGTCAAAGTTTAAAGCTAATTAGCAAGTTCCATAGAATGACAGTTTACAGTTTACAGGCCTTGAATGATATTTTATGATCCTACCCTCATCCTACCCTTGAAACTAACTTATTTAATCAATTCTGTTTCTTTACAACAGACTGTAAACATGCTTAGGGCGGGTCGATAAGGCCCAGACGTCGTTTGAGCGTCTTTACTGTAAAAAAATATGTAATGAGATTTTTAACGACGGTTGTAACGGCTTAATAAAGTCGTTTGGTTATTTTCGGAGCTAAATGTAGCGTGGTCTTCATCGCTTTGTTTTGGTTAAGGGCATTAAAGGGGTTGGTTAATGGTTAACGAGTTAAAAATAAACTCGAGCTGCTAAGTAAGTTGCTATTTACACAGACGACCCATTTTATTCTTAACCTAACTTTGCAGAATAAGCTAGACAACTTAGAAAAAATTAAAACCCCCGACACTGTCGTTTCAAAATATAATAGGTATTTTAAAAACTGGTGGACCGATTTTATTGAGACTTCGCTAAGAACCATCTCCATTGAATTAGCTTCGTTTGGGAGCTATGATGACCTCTTTTGGGTCGGCGGTTACAAAGTCAGTACTCAGTACGATTTTTCTTGTCAGACAATTTGATGTCATTGTGAGATTTATTTTGAAAAGTATCCACACTGGTTAATGCGATTTAATTGGTTTTAATCGAACTAATGAAAAGAGGAGGAAAGGAATGTTATCATTCGTTTTTTAACCCCCGACGAAAAAGAGGGGTGTTATAAGTTTGACCTGTGTATCTGTGTGTCTGTGTGTCTGTGCATCTGTCTGTGGCATCGTAGCTCGCAAGCGGACGGACCTATTTCGATGCGGTTTTTTGTATTCGAAAGCTAATTTAATCCATTTAATTGACATTTAAAAGTTCGTTAATAGTTGTGCTCATTTTAAAGTTCGTTAATAGTTGTGCTCATTTAAAAGTTCGTTAATAGTTGTGCTCATTTTAAAGTTCGTTAATAGTTGTGCTCATTTTAAAGTTCGTTAATAGTTGTGCTCATTTAAAAGTTCGTTAATAGTTGTGCTCATTTAAAAGTTCGTTAATAGTTGTGCTCATTTTAAAGTTCGTTAATAGTTGTGCTCATTTTAAAGTTCGTTAATAGTTGTGCTCATTTAAAAGTTCGTTAATAGTTGTGCTCATTTTAAAGTTCGTTAATAGTTGTGCTCATTTTAAAGTTCGTTAATAGTTGTGCTCATTTTAAAGTTCGTTAATAGTTGTGCTCATTTTAAAGTTCGTTAATAGTTGTGCTCATTTTATTTGAAGTGTCCAGACAAATTGTGGTATTTGGAAATGTGAAAATAATCAGAGCGGTAGTGCATCACAGTGAATTATAACCTAACCAACTTTTAAAAGTTGAAAATCCCCCGACATTGTCATTTCAAAGTTCAGTATTTCAAAAACGGGTGAAACGATTTTAATGAAACTTAGCTAAGAACCATCTCGATTAAAAAAGCTTTCGACTGAAGAAAACCGCATCGAAATCAGTCCACCCGTTTGGGAGCTATGATGCCACAGAGAGATACACAGACCTTCTTCAGATCTTTTTCGGGGGGGGGGGGGGGGGGGTTAAAAGGAACTTATGTTTGTCTATGTAGGTAACCGATATAAATTGACCCCACACTGCGTACAGTTTGCCTGGGAGTAGGGCTCTGCTAACACTAGTTTCGAATAGGTGTGATGAAAATACCTTTAAAATTAGGTATCTTTCAGAACTTTTTCGTAATGGCTTAGGAACCCTATCCTGGGCGTGTCCGACACGCTCTTGGCCGGTTATTATTTTTTGTCATGACATAAAATTTGACAAGTTGATGAAATGGGCAATTTTGCGGAAACCCACTTACAGTACAATACAATACAAATATTCTTTATTGAAAACCACAAAATAGTACAAAGAGATTACAGAAAACAGGTATGGTAGACAATAGGCGGTCTTATCGCTTAAAAGCCACTTTTTTATGTTTAATTTTTAACCGACTTCAAAAAAAGGAGGAGTTTTACGTTCCACTGCATGTATTTGTTTTTTTTTTATGTATGAAAGGGTATACTCCTGAGGTGGTCCCTTTGTCACCAAGTCATGATCTGATGATGGGATACCAGGGAAATCGAGGGCAACCCTCAAATTTTACAGGCACGTACTATGTGTTTCATATATTTTCTAAGGTTTTTCAAGTATTTGCATCTGGTAGTCATCATCTCATGATGATGAGCTGATGATGGAAGGTACAACTCCTTAGCGGTTAGGAGTTGGAGGATAATTCTGAAAATGTTAAATCATTATTCGAAAGGGTATACTCCTGAAGTGGTCCCACTGTCACCAAGTCATGATCTGATGATGGGATCTCAGGGAAATCGAGGGCAACCCTCAAATTTTATAGGCACTTATCATGTATTTCATATATTTTCTAAGGCTATTCAAGTATTTGCGTCCGGTAGTCATCATCTTATGTTGATGAGCTGATCTACAGCTACAGCTACATCCCTTTGTAATTTAAATTTTCACAGATATTTGACCTGGAGACCCTATACATCTCCTGCTCAATTAAAACGTGCCAGTAAAGTAAAGTGTTCTGGTTTTGCTGTTTTAATAATTACTTTTTACACTTGTTTCTAAAATGCGGTATTTTTTTATCTCTTAATCTTTTAATGACAGAGTGAGGTTTCTTTGTGTAGTTTGTCTGTGGTTGCGTATTGTAAGAGCTAATGTAACTTGTTTTTAGAAAAAATGACTTTGTGCCAAGTTTCTTGCGGCGCATTCTTCTTGGCAATCATGGTCTTTCCGAAAGCGCTGGTAGACTCAAAAAAATGACGTGTAAAAGGGCATTCAACTGCCTATTTGCTGAATAAAATTTTGAATTTTGAATTTTTGAATTTTGATGATGGAAGGTACAACTCCTTAACGGTTAGGAGTTGGAGGATAATTCTGAAAATGTTAAATCAACGTAAAATTGTGAAATAAAAATCTTTTAACAAAAAAGTAAAACCGCCTACAAAAAAAAACCTTAGAAAAAAAAACGTAAAATAATCCTCTAAAATAATGATAAATAAATAAAATAAAATAAAATGCTAAACGCTTCATTCAAAGAAACAATA
This sequence comes from Clepsis dumicolana, assembly GCA_963691665.1. Lineage (NCBI taxonomy): Eukaryota > Metazoa > Arthropoda > Insecta > Lepidoptera > Tortricidae > Clepsis > Clepsis dumicolana. The sequence goes on from OY829529.1 coordinate 1,262,541, forward strand.
TTCCGCTCGCACCGCACCGACTTCACATTTCTGCTGCTTAGTGCTAGGCCATAAAACTTTAGGCTTTAGTTTCTGTTGTCCGAAATAAACGCATTTAATTTTATTTTATTATTTTATGATATAATTATCTACTTAGAATCACGAGCACTATCGATTTTAATAGGTGAAAAAAAGTGTCTCAAAATATTGTGTTCTATTCCGTTACCCTTTTCAAATTAAACTTATATGAGAGTAACGGAATGGAAGTGGAATGGACGTACAAAAATGTATGAACATTTCGAAACTTTTTTTTCACCTATTAAAATCTCGTGCTCGTGATTCTAAGTAGATATTTTATATCATAAAAAACTCAAAATAAAAACTGGGGTGTACAACTTTCCGTAAAATGGCCCAAATGTGTCACTACATAGAATACTTCTATCCTTTATTTATTACGCTCTGTGGGAGCAAATGAACAATTAGGTACCCAATTTTAGTTTAAAATGGGCCTTTGAACCGTATTATTTTGAACTAACCCTATCAATTGTCACTTGCTTAATTAAAGGATGTGAGTTTCAGTCTGTAATTAGATGCCGTGTTATCAATAGAACCCAGTATGGCTCTCGCTGTGTGAAAATGGTATTACAATGTTCCATAGAATTAAGAAAACTGTAGAAAGTATCTGTTAATACATTTAGGCATTGTTTGATACAATCAGGCGTTACTTTGCGGAAGCAGAGTGTCGAGCACGACTTTACGAAAGCTGCGGTTATCGTATCGAGATCGAGAAACCTCATACTAAATTTTAGTTCCAAATACGCTCACGGGCGGGCGCTGTTCCTAACGTCATACAAACTCGACAACGTTTACCATTCGATTTTACGTGACGCAGCATTCGTAAAGTCGTGCTTGACCCTCAGATACGTAGGTATAACTAGCTTTATGCCCCGCGGCTTTGCCCCCGTGAAATATTTCAAAATGTGCTAGTTCCCTATCCCGTGGGAATTTCGAAAAATCCCTTCCTAGTGCACCTCCGGGATACTCAAGGTATATGTTTGCCAAATTTTAAGTCTCTAGGTCCAGTGGTTTAGGCTGTACGGTGTCTGTCTGTCAGTCAGTCAGTCACGGTACTGTTTCATAGGTTTAAATAATATTAACTAATTAAATTAGAAAAGTTGAAAACCACCCGACATTTTGATTTCAAAGTCCAATAGTTTAAAAAAGGGCTGAATCGATTTTTATGAAACTAAGCTAAAGAAAATCTCCAATAAACTAGCTTTCGATTAAATACGCATCCAAATCCTTTCATCTGTTTAGGAGCTACGATGCCACAAACATGTTCACAGATACACATGTCAAACTTATCACACCCCACTTTTTGCGTCGGGGGTTAATTTGCTCATCCGCGACCACACGTGTAAGACAGCTTCGTCTTTGCGACAGATGTATGATTTCATGTATCACCTCCATCTCCACTGCCTCACGAACCAACACAATCTCACAGACCCTCATCTACACTATGTGCTGACACGTGTCAGAACTCTCTACGAGCCCATTTTTAGGGTTCCGTACCTCACAAAACGGAACCTTTATAGGATCAATTATATTTTTAATAAACTCACTGAAACATGAATACACAGAAAAAAACCAGAAAAATACCAACCCCGGGAATCGAACCCGGATCCTCGACACTCCGGGTCGTGTGCCATGCATGCCCTTACACCAAGATTGACATCTAGGTATTGGCCGAATTCTTTCCATGTATTCAAATCCCAGCTCGTCTTTATCACTTTTGCAGTGACTAAAAAATTGGAGAGAAAATACAAAATGATACTGTAATTGAGATCATGCTTTATAGGATCACTTCATTGTCCATCTGTCTGTCTGTCTGCAAGTTAAACATCAAAGTGGTAGGTAGTCGTGAAAGCATATTGCATGTTGCATATTGGCTGCATTGTAAAAATCTGAAGTTTACCAATATCCAGGGTATCGTCGGTAAATACTGGCTTCGATATTTGCTGTGACTACTTCAGTTGATAACGACACAGTTACGACACGATTCCGTTTTGTACGTTGAAGCAAACGGTCGTGGCTTCGAACCCCAGCTCGCACCTGCCCCTATACTACGAAGTGCAAAATTCGAACTTCGTATCGTGCCGCCCCGCTCGCGCTAATATTATTTAATATGAGAGTGAGCGGGACGATACGATACGAACTTCGCTTTCCGAATTTCGTAGTAGTCCCCCTGAGTTTATCAGAATTTATGTGCGTAATTACGTCTGTAATTTGTCACGAGCTTTTCGTTGAAGGAAAACATCTTGGAGAACCCTGATGCACACTCCTGCGAGGCAATTCAGTGGTGTGTGTTAAGTTCCTAATGTGCATTGTGCCCCCGTGGGAACTATAGCCCAAGCCCTCTCATCGTGAGAGGAGGCCTGTGTCCAGCAGTGGGACGTAAAACGGCTGATGATGATGATACTCTAAAAGCATCTGTATAAATTGTAAGTAATTGAACTTTGAACAGGCTTGCCTTAAGACCAGACCGTGATCAAAGTTTTCAAGGAAATGTCTGCGGAGAGCGCAAAAAAACATAAGAATCGCAGCGTATAAATCACAGTTATCTGAAGCAAAGATAGAAGAAAGTTTTCAGAGCTCGAGATTAAAACATTTTTTCGGTCTAAAATATGTCATTTGCGGAGCTTTGGGCGAAGGTTCAAAAGGGCTCTTTTCGTTTGCTCTGATTCTATTAAGGAATGGAAGAAAAGTGAAATAAATACATCTGCCTTTTCAACAGTTGACGGGAGAGTTTAATTGTAATTGTGATCTGTGTATTTTGGGTGCGTTTCCATTTTGAGGCTAGAGGTAACGGATGCAACGATTACATTTTGGTGTTATTATAAACAGGGAATTATATTAAGCCATTTAGATTAAGTATTATAGTATTAATTCTGGGACCCCATACATCCGTTTGTAATTTAAATATTCACATATATTTGACCTGGAGACACTATACATCTCCTGCTCAATTAAAACGTGCCAGTAAAGTAAAGTGTTCTGGTTTTGCTGTTCTAATAATTATTTTTTACACTTGATGCTAAAATACGGTATTCTTTTATTTTTCTCTTATTTTTTTTTAATGATAGAGTGAGGTTTCTTTGTGTAATTGATCTGTGGCTACGTATTGTAAGAGCTAATGTAACTTGTTTTTAGAAAAAAATACTTTGTGCTAAGTTTTTTGCGGCGCATTCTTCTTGGCAATCATGGTCTTTCCGAAAGCGCTGGTAGACTCAAAAAAATGACGCGTAAAAGAGCATTCAACTGCCTATTTGCTGAATAAAATTTTGAATTTTGAATTTTGGAACGTAAAATGCGAGCAAAATTCATTGAAGTGGCTAGAGTGAAGTGGCTGTCATAACGGTAATTTCAATCGATTTTGCTCGCATTCAACGATCCCTGATCATAACTGAACCAACTTAGAAAAGTAAAAAAAAACCATCCAACGTGATTTTCTTAGTTTTCCAATTTACCCCAAGAAGTGGCCCCCATGTTTAAAATTCATTAATTCATTACGTTGACACGTTCCACTAACATAATGTGTACCAAATATCAACTCAATCGGTCCAGTAGTTTCGGAGTCAATTGGCTGTGGCAGTGTACGTTTTTTTCTAGGATAAATAAATAAATAAATAAATATCGTGGGACAATTGACACCAAACATACTTATACAGATAAATACATACTTAAATACAGCACATATTAAACACCCAAGACCCGAGAACAAACATTCGTATTCATCATACGAACCTCTGCCCCGACCGGGGATTGAACCCGGGATCTCAAGCTTCATAGTCAGGGTCTCTAACCACTAGGCTATCCGGCCGTGATGACCCCACACTGCGTACATTTTGCTTAGGAACACAGGACTCTGCTATACTGGACATAATAAAACACTGGGGAAAACCAGGGCAATCTTTGTACGGAACCCTCGTGCGCGAGTCCAAATCTCACTTGTCCGGTTTTTTCCAGCATAAAACATAGCAACATAGCCTTTTTTTCAAAACACAACCCCATCCGTCATCCTTAACTTTATCGTGCCTGAAACAATGTATCACGTACACTGAACGCTCTGTTCCGGAATCCGTTTCCGCTGCGTATATACACAGCAGTGTATATTGTGTAGCGGAATTAATCGCTCGTATAAAAGAGCTGAGGAGTAGCGTTTCCGTCTTACAACAGTTTTCAAAGGGGAGAGTATGAATTATTATTATCTTCGCAATAACAATAAATACCAAATAAGTTTTGTCAAAAATAATAGTGAACTTTTTGTCGCGGGTTACGCGAACTCGATAAGCTCTCGCACTCAAAGCTCTGGCCCCTATTTCACCAACTTTACAATTGTCAGTTTTCAATGACAAAGGGTATCAACGACTTGAAGAGCTTTTGTTTTAGCGCGCTTCATATTGTCAAAAAAGGTAGTTCGCATTGTCATATAAAACTGACGATTGTAAACATGGTGACATAGGGGCTGCACGAACATTTCGAATCCTGCGTAACGTTACGTTATCCTCACGCAAAATAGGCGCAAACTAGTCGTCGAGTTGCGGAAAATAGCCCGTGCTACAATTACAAACGTTACGTTATCGTATCGAAATCAAGAAACTTCATACAAAATTGCTCACGGGCGGGCGCTGTTCCAAACGTCATACAAATTCGTTACGCATCATTCGAATATTCGTACTCGGGCCTCTGAGCGTCTAGTGTAATCAACGACCAAAAAACCTCTTCGCGTTCGCGTTTACGTCTGAATTACTATGGACAAATTGGCAGCGCCACTAGTGGCACCTATAGACAACAAACAATTCTCATACTATTTGACACTTTAACGCAAACGCGTTCTGGACGTTTTTGGTCGTTGATTACACTAGACGCTCTGATGTAGGTATTCTAAGCGATAATATAATATGAACATCGAATATTTAGACTTTAAAACTTTTTTTTATCATTGCAATAAATTGTTTGTTATAACACACTGTCAGTACAAACAAACTGTGAACTAATTTTAATTATAACATTTTAATTGTATTTGTTCAAAATGTAATTACTCAAGACAAGACTCCGTTAAGATAAAACATAATTCCCCTTCAAACCATCAACACGTTAGAAATCTCAAATTGCCCCCCTAGGGCGACAATCTATTGATTACTGAATTTCCTTAAGCAGTACAGCAATTATTTAAATGAACTTGTCATTTTGAGACACCCTCATGGTATCGTTTTAACCCCTATATCGCCTTAAGCGTTGAAGGGGGGGGGGGATCTGCAATTGGCGGGAGGAGGGGTAAATAATATCGTGGAGGTGCCTTTCCTCTGAAGAGGATTAGATTAATTACTTCTTAGGCAATATTAGCACGTTTAATTCAGCTTCATTGTGGTTATTTTTTGATGTGTTTTTCTTTGTATCTATATTTTATTTATTTTAATAAGTTAAGCAAATAAAATAGTAACTATCACAAAAAACATGTGGCGTAAAATTCATTAGCGGTATTTATAACATGATTTAAAATAGTGTGTTTGTTTTGCCCGAAAAGGTGTGCGAATTTGATCGTTGAACTGTATAATATTAGCTATGAAGTTACGAGAAATTAAACCAATTTATGTAGGTAGTGAGAGAGCCATATTGTAGCTATTTGCTGCTATACGAATGGGTCGGCTCGTCCGGGGAAGTGCCACCCTCTCGCAGAAAATCGGCGTGAAGCAACATCACCCCTGTTGCGTTCGATTCGGTCGGTGAGAGTGCTCGAGGCCCGATCCCCGTCGCCGTTACCTTTCCTCTATCCCTTTTCCTCCTTAAAGGCCGGCAACGGACTAGTGACTCTTGGGGTTGCTGGTTCTCATGGGTGGCGGTGATCGCTTACCATCAGGTGACGCGCTTGCTCGTTTGCCTCCCTCTTTTAATAAAAAAAGTGTGTTATTTAAGCGTACGTTATTACACCTGTTTTTGTGCTAAATTGATAAAAAAAAGTTAACAACTCGACATTACAACGCAACGTTCTTTACAAACTGACCTTTTTGATTTAGTGCAGATTAATATCACCGAGCTAATGCCAAATGCAAGCCACAACCATTTTAATTTTCGATCATCTGGTAACCTCTACGACAAAAACTTAACCGAATATAGCCTTCCTTCGGCAGGCAGCCGGGTAGTAAAAATAAAACGTTTTTCATCCAAACTTGTTCGTGAAAACTTGTCTCGACGCATTAGTCATTCCATTTCTTCTCCCTCGCTTTCCCTGCCCCTTGGCAAACTGTCAAATTTTAAATCTAAATGCAAATCAAAATGGCTGCCATCAATTTGCGGCAAATCTGTACGTCGCCACATTAATATTCATCGCGTTAAGTGGTGCATTGAGCGATGCTTTACGTAATTTGAGAGCAAAAGTTCCCATGATTAGGAACTTAGCTGTAATTAAAGTATTAAAATGTGCCAGTTGGAAAAATAGTTCGGAACCTTTATATTGCATTTTTTTTTACCCCCGATGCAAGGCGGACGGGCGATCTGGCTCCTATTTCACCATATTTACAATTGTCAAGCCTGTACAGGCCTGTGCGCAGCAGTGGAACTTAAAAAAGGCAGGCGATGATGTTGATGATAACCAGTAGGTAAGTTTAACCTAGAGTCTGGCCAACAAAAGCTGAACCAGGAAAAACGCGGCAATTTCAAAAAACCACGAGAGGGTAACACAGGGACACTCACACAGCCGCAATTTTCTCAGATAAATTTTAATTTGACTTACGACATGACACCTCAGATAGACACACATAGAGACAAAGTATTGCCAATGAAATAACTACGAGGTTCAACTTTCGTTTGCCAGACTCTACGACCTTGAAAAAAGTTCAGTAATGGTTGTAATGGCTAGCCAGGGTTTACCTCGTCCCCAAACTCGGGTTTACGACAGTTTTAACCCTAAAACCTGATAATTTGACGGCTATATCTTTATAGACCATTCTCCTTTTATGGCAAAATTATCTCAGCCGTAAAAACGCTAAAAAATAAGAGCGTGTGACGCATAAAGCTAGATTTTTATCTCAACATCAAAAAATTCAATAAAATTGAAAGTAAAAATAAACCTAAATAAAATGCTGCCGTTGCTTTATAGTTGCAAAAAATCAGAATTATAGTGACACTTCGCGAACGCTCGTGCAAGACAGCTGCGTCAGTGCACTTATGTTCTCACGCAAACCCACCCTCATCCCTAATTCCGAGTGATTTTAGGAAACCAACTTTGGGAGGACTCCAATAGAGAGATCTCTCTCCAGGCAGATGCCTGGTTATGCCTGGGGACTGAAGTCCGAACGAAGAGAGTTGGGAGTTGTATTTACGCAACCGACTTTAGAAACTTCGTTAGCGCGATGTAGAACAGTGGTGACGTCATCCGCGTGTGGCGCTGGTGTAGCTACACAACTATTCCTAGTTTGATTTGCCTTTACTAGTTTGATAGGTATTTAGTTTATTTGCAAAATAATGCAATATCGACAAAGCAGTCATTTCTAAATACAAGCAAAACCGCCATGGTAGCCATACATACAGAATTAGACATACATACAATACATACATACGCTCAAAAAACATAGCCATCCTTCGGCAGTAGGGTATGTAGATTTGGAATTTGGTTAACGGGAATTATCGTGGCGAAACCTGTATACTGTGTGTATATGATTATATTAGCCTTTTTTCATCTTGGTTTCTTTATTTTGGTTGTCTGTAAGAGATCGCTTTTAAGCGATAAGACCGCCTATTGTCTACCATACCTGTTTTTCTGTAATTTCCTTGTACTGTTTTGTGGTTTTCAATAACAAAAAATGTATTGTATTGTAGTGTAGTGTAGTGAAAACGAGGGTAGTTGTGAGTCGACGTCAGCTCCGCCGAGCAGCCGCGCGAGCAGAACCGCGGCGCGCAGTTTACGTCTCGCCACCGGCGTGGCGTGTGCTCCCAGAGGAAGGACTACGGATTAGTCCGAAACATGTTGAGCTATACTCGAATGATGTACGTGAGTGATCCGTTTATTCCACTATGATTGAGTCTCACGGTAGTTTTATGTTGAAAGTGTATTGTATTGTATAATTATGAAGGTCCTAATCGAAGGCCTGCGTGGGGAACTCAGCCTTCTTATTCTAAGAGGAGGCCTGTGATAGTGAAGCAAAACCGCGGGTAAAAGCTAGAGACACACCTATACTTATAACAATAGCCAAAGGAATAAAGCTCCATACTACCATTCTCATTTTACGTCTAAACTAAAATAGCGTTTCGAATAAAACATCGAACGTTCATTTTATTTCGCAGTAAAGCTTTTTCTTAAGTCGAGAGAGATGGCAGATAGGGATTGGTCGTGGTTAGAGAGGGATGAAATATGGCACCTCTGAATAGGATCGCTCGAGGCGGTACCAACACAATATCGCTGAGACGTAACTAGGGAAGGGCGGAGTCGATGGAATTTCTTGTCAATGGTCGAATGTTTTTATGATCACTTTCGTTTTTACACTGCCCAAACAAAAAGAGTGTATTGTTTTCGGGGATACATGAGCGTAACAAAGGAGGGGGGGGGGAGGGGGGAGGGGGGAAGGGGGGCTGATCCCCCCCCCCCCCCTTTACCTATCTATATGCATTAATATTTTTCACCTCACCGGCTCGGAAAGGCTTTCTTTATCATTCGAAATCTTCGTGCAAAAACTTTTCCGTAGATAGAGTACTTGAAATTCGAAAGTAAACTCTAATGAGTTACTATTCCGGCTTAAGGTTTTTTTTAATACAACGAGGAAGGAAAACGAGCAAGTGGGTCATCTGATGGTAAGTGATCACCATTGCCTATTACACCCACAATTAAGGGGGGGTTTGCAGATGCGTTGCCAACCTATAGAGCTAAGATGAAGTGCCTCTTGTGCCCGTAATTACACCGGCTGTCTTACTCTCCGCACCGGAATACAACAGTGCAAGCACTGGTGCTTTAGCGGCAGGATAAGCGAGTAAGATGGTGGTAGCGATCCGGCCGGACCTCGCACAAGGTCCTACTACCTCCACCATCATCTTCTGATTTTATCGATAGACATTTTCCCCTTCCTAGTTGGATTTGTTTCACAGTGATTGGTTATTGACACAACTCATACGATATATCGTCTAAGCCCGCTAAGACAGTTGAGTCGGATTAGCCGAAGCGATACTCTGACAGATTTTGGCTTACAAATAGAGAGGGGATAGTTTTGTAGATAAAAAAAAAGCGATTTAAACACTTGGCCATAAGAGGGCATGGTTTGGTGTCAATTGAATTCTGAGGTTTTGTAATTGTTCCGTACTTCTATAAACCTAGTATTCAGCTGGCACAAGATTGTTATTTGGTTTTAATTATTTTAATCTATCCAAATCGATGGCAGATTTGAATGTGGATACGAACAAAACGCTTTCCAAAAAGCGTTAACAAAACGCAACACCAGTACAGTGTTGCCAACGTCTTAGAGACATTCACTCTCTTCTCTCGTAACGAATCTCGTACAGTGTGCAGCGCTACCGCTCCGCTCAAACTTCAAATTCAAAACCTTTAAAAGCAAGTCAAAATCTTAGCAACGACACATTCACCATCAGCGAACGCCAGCTATAACTCCTGTGGACTAACATCAATTGGGGGCCCCCAAAACCAGCGTTGCGGAATCCTCAAGTAAGTGTCTGCATTTCTCTTTGCTATCGAAGTAAATTTCCCAACAGTAATGTTTGATACAATGATAGTCTGTCATGATTAAAGGTATATACAGGGTGCCCAAGAAAGATACGAAAGATTTTAACCACGCATTTCTGAAGTCATAAGGAGTTTAAAATGTATTGTACTATCAAGTTTGCTTAGTCTGGAAGATACTTATTCAATTTTTTGTAAAAAAAATGTCATAAAACTTAATCGACGAGCCTAAGAGCTCTTCAAGCCTAAGACGTCGCTTTAACAATTAACGTCAGTGGAATTTTGAATGTTTGTCATTGTCAAACAACAATGAAATTATCAAAACGACAGACGTATCATTTTTGGGTTAAAATTATGTTAAATATTTAAGATCCAAGTATGCAAGCCACCAGAAAACATCAAGGATTCTTGCGAACTCCAGTAGTAGTTTTTACTTGATAACTTTATTTAATTACAAAATGCTTAGCATAAAGGTATCATGTCAAACAATTTAAATGGTCTAATGCATCGAAGTCCCACAAGAAATATAAATCCTTAAGATACCACTCATTTCTACTTAAAGGAAGAATCAATAAGATACTATCAGGTTCCTGTTTCAATAACTTTATAAATCTCAGTTTTTAATGACAGTCCGGTGTCAATTGCTGACATGAATAGCTTTTGTTTAAGCGCGCTTCATATTGGCAAAGAAACCTAGTTCGAATTGTCACTGTCAACTGACAATTGTATACTTGGTGAAAGGGGCCATTATTCTTTCGCCGTGCACTATATTTCTCGACACCAAAAAAAAAAAAAATCAAAATCATCACTTACTGTAAGTATTGAAGTTGGTCAGCTGCACAGTGTTGCAGTCATCACCGACTTGGAGGTAGGTGATTTCACACCGGTACAGGCCTTCATCACTGGCCTGCACGTTGGTGATGACGAGTTCCGCGTGGGTCGAGTTCGGCACGTGGGTGATGGACATCCTGAGGACAAAAGATGATAGGTATTAACTAACTAACTAACTAAATTGGCTCAGTGACCCAAAAAGAATCTTGGCCTCCGAAACGAAAGCTCGCCACCTAACCCGATCCTACGCAATCGCACGCCAGTCACCGGCTTGAAACTGACGCAAATCTGCCTCCACAGCGTCAGCCCAGAGATACTTCGGCCGATAGGTATTAGCATAATTTATTTAATACAACGGTAGGACCTTGTGCGGGGTCCGTCCGGATAGCTACCACCATCTTACTCGCTAATCCTGCCGCTAAGCAGCAGTGCTTGTACTGTTGTGTTCCGGTGTGGAGAGTAAGACAGCCGGTGTGATTACAGGCACAGGAGGCATTTTATCTTAGCTCTCTGGGTTGGCAACGCATCAGCAAACTCTCCGGGGTTGCGGGTATCTATGGGCAGTGGTGATCACTTACCATCAGGTGACCCACTTGCTCTTTTGCCTTCCTCGTTGTATAATAATAAAAAAAATATTTAATGCCTATCTTTTAAAGTTGGACTCATCTTAAAACAATATCTAAAAACGAAGTTATGGCCATAGTCCAGATCGCACTGAACGAACTAAAATTTGGCCAAAACAAGTTTCTTACTAACACCTTAACTTCGTAAAAAACTACAGACATCGTAATCCCACGACACGGCATCCAATAATTAAAAATGTTCACCTTTCGATCGGCCACTAGCTCTCCCGTCGCTGTAAGTGCCCAGATTTATTGACGCTGGCAACATTAATTTGGAGTTGTTAGCACATTTATTTCGCTTCTAAAGCTAGCGTTTTTATTACTTTGGCGACGCTGTTTCGGTGTGAGCTTTGAGTAAACAACTACATTAACAATCATTGTTTCTCTGCGTGTGTGTTTTCAAATGAGTCGCTAAAATCAAAAAAATGTCTAACATTACGTCAAGTTAAAAACCATTTAATACTTTAAAAAAATACAATTTAGATAATAAGGCAAAACATTTTGTATTTTTCGAGCTTTTTAAACTTCAAGAAATGTCTTGATTTATTTGGGAGTTGTTACACACATAAATCGTTTTTTGGAATTTGTGTGCGGAATTACATTTGTAATTTATCATGAGCTTTTCGGTGTAGGAAAACATCGTCAGGAAACCTGCACACACCTGCGAAGCAATTCAATTATGTGTGTGAAGTTCCCGATCCGCACTGGGCCCGAGTGGGAACTATAGCCCAAGCCCTTTCATTCTGAGAGGAGGCCTGGGCCCAGCAACGGGACGTAAAAAAGGCTGGCGATGATGATGATGACAGACATAAATAAACCAAAGCGCACAAAACTAACATCCAATTAAAAGCAAAAAAAGCCAAGAAAAACCATAGTCACGGCAAATTAATTAACAACTAAACAAAGCTTTAATAGACATCGGGTTTAATAGTGGAGCGATGAGTGCGCAGTAATCAAGCGAGTTATAGATGTTGGGAGTGGCAGCAGCGGAGGAGGTTATATAAGAAAGGTCTTTACTACGAAATGGACTATAATGGTGCAAATAAAGTTACAAATATATCTTAATTCTAATTGTCCTAATCGAACTGATTCGGAAGTAAGATTGGCCACGAGCCATCGCGAGTGATTGATTTTATTGAGATACGAAAAGTGATGTCGCAATCGAAGCGCAGTGGTCCGATGCACCGCCGTATGCTGATAACGCGGCGATGTGACGTAGGATGACGCGGAGGCCTTCTTGAAGTGACGTCATGCCGTAACAAGCGGCTCTGATAGATTGATAGTTCTATGCGATCGACATAACATTTAATAGAATCAGGAAAAAAAGCGACCATTGATTTTAGGTTTACAGTTAAATGATTCGCGGTTAATTGCATTAGACATAATGAAAACGGGATCATTATCGTCATCATCGTCATCAGCCTATTCTAGTCCACTGCTGGACATAGGCCTCCCCTAATGAGCGCCAAAGCGCCCTGCCTTCAGCTTGCAGTCTTTCGCAGGTATTCATCCCACCTGGCCGGAAGGCGTCCTACACTACGTTTGCCGAGTCGCGGTCTCCACTCAAGTACACGTTTACCCCAACGGTTGTCGGTTCTTCGTGAGATGGGCATTTTCAAAAAACTGTGTACCCTTAACTTTTTTTGAATAACCTAACAAATTTTGCATTACTTCTGCTCAGAATCACGAGGACTATCTAATTAAATAATAAAAAAAGTGTCCCTAATTTTTTTGGCAATTTTGTGACACGTTTTTACATACATTCTATATGGACCGTCACAAAACAGACAAATAAATTTTCTATGGAAAAATTTAGGACAACTTTGGAAAAAAGGGTACACAGTTTTTTGAAAATGCCCAGATATGTCCGGCCCACTGCCACTTCAGCTTGCTAATTATTCTTTGAGCTATGTCGATAACGGTTATCGTATCGAGATCGAGAAATCTCATACTAAATTTTAGTTCCAAATACGCTCACGGGCGGGCGCTGTTCCAAACGTCATACAAACTCGTTATAGTTTACTATTCGATTTTACGTGACGCAGGATTCGACAAGTCGTGCTTAGGGCACTGGTGGACCAGCCCTAACGTGAGTGTCCACGTCGCAGCTCCGTAGGTCATAACGGGTAGGACGCACTGGTTGAAAACGGGATATTGACATACAACTATGTATGTACTACTAACTATGTATGTATGTAGGTATTTACATGTAACTGCGTCGAAATATCGGGAGCTGAGGGTCGAGCACGACTTAACGAATGCTGCGTAACGTAAAATCGAATCGTAAACGTTGTCGAGTTTGTATGACGTTTGGAACAGCGCCCGCCCGTGAGCGTATTTGGAACTAAAATTTAGTATGAGGTTTCTCGATCTCGATACGATAACTGTAACGTTACGCAGCGTTCTTAAAGTCCTGCTCGACCCTCTGATCAAAGCTAATCGCGGTCAGTATCCCGTTTTCATTATGTCTGATTTTATGTTATGTTTTCGGGCGAGTTTCATTATATGTGCTGTGTTTTGCATTTCCATTGGTAGTGAAATGATTCGGTTGAATTTTAGTTAACGAGTTTTGAAGTTTGGTTTGAGCTTTTGTGAGCTGGTTCGGTAATTATACAAGGTTCATTTTAATGAACGGTTGAGAATTCAGCCAGGGGTTGAGTGAGTCCAAGTGAGCACCTCTGTAAAGTTAAATAAAAATCCCTGCAAATTAATTTGAATATTGAATATTAAGTTTTATATTTAAAAAAAACATGCTCCCATACATTCATTGCCTGCACTCGTTGATAGTAATGTACAGGAGAATGTTTATTTTTATTTTATTTGTAGTTTAAAAAAAACTTTACAAGGGTTTCGACATTGTAAAAAAAAAAGTTTTTATTTTCAAAAATTTGCCCTTGACTTCTACAGGCTCACAGACCCACTAGTTTAGTTACCTCCATAACATTCGTCTCTTTCCCGCAAAGGCCCGACTACGAATATTCGATTCCTGCTTAACGTTTCGTTATCGTATCAATATCGAGAAACTTCATACGAAATAAGCTCACCGGCGGGTGCTTCCAAACGTCATACAAACTCGACAACGTTACTACTCGATTACGTTACGCAGGATTCGAATATTCGTACTCTGTGTACGTCTCTCTCAGTGACAAACTGCTGTGAACTTTCCACACTGCACCACCAGGCATGCCTCGGTTTACTTTACTGTTTGTTGACGAAACGTGGGAACGCATCAGCGAGTGCTAAGCGGAGGATGATTTAAAAGTTCAGAAATTATTACAGCGGGTCGAGCACGACTTTACGAAAGCTGCGTAACGTTACGGTTATCGTATCGAGATCGAGAAACCTCATACTAAATTTTAGTTCCAAATACGCTCAGGGGCGGGCGCTGTTCCAAACGTCATACAAACTCAAACGTTTACTATTCGACTTTACGTTACGCAGCATTCGTAAAGTCGTGCTCGACCCTCGGTACACATAGTCGTACAATGTATAAAGGTGCTTGGCGGGAAACCGGTGAGAGGGGATCGTTCCAGTCAACTGAATTTAGTTTCTGTGCTTAATGTTGTTTGGTGGATAGTAAAGATAATGTATTGTAGGAGGCAATGGCGTTGGACTGGCCACGTATGTCGTAGGAACGATGAACGGTTGAGCAAACGAGTCCTCGAATGGAGACCACGAACAGGAAACATAGTGCGGGGCGTCCTGAGGGTCGAGAACGATTTTTCAAATCCTGCGTCACGTAACAACCAATAGTAAACGTTATCGAGTTTGTGTGACGTTTGGAACAGCGCCCGCCCGTGAGCGTATTTGGAACTAAAATTTAGTATGAGGTTTCTCGATCTCGATACTATAACCGTAACGTTACGCAGGATTCGAAAAACTCGACCCTCTGAGGTACGATGGACGGACGACCTCAAGAGGGTTGCTGGCGGCGGATGGATGCGAGGGGCCGAAGACAGAGTGTTGTGGCGCGCCATGGAAGAGGCCTATGTCCAGCAGTGGACTGCTGTGGGCTGATGATGATGATAATGATTGTAGGAGGCAACAAAAGCCTGCATCCATGCAACACATGCATGTTGCAGTCCTGGTAAGCTAGACTGATCTATCTCGTTTTGAATTTAGATTTTTATTAACACGTTGAATGCGGCACAGGTCAATTATGACCTGTTGTAGACTTTCCCCGGAGCGGCGTAAGAATATACGATATTTTACCCTGGTGCGGAATTAATTTTGCAATGATTTTCAATACGTATTAATAAGTCAAGTATACATTCATGCTCGTAATTTTTAATTCTACCCGATAATATAAAAAATATTGTACATGTCAGATCTGACCTGTTCGCACTAGATCAAAGATGTTGTTATTCAGTGCGGCACAGGTCACATGTGACCTGTAACATACCGCCTTGTATAGCACTGCGGGTGAGGGCAGAATTGATTAGTGCTGTCATTAAATAAAGCAATAGTCACGGCCCTCGGAGGATCAGTCGAACATCACTTATCAAACAAAACAGGAAAAATGCAGTAAAAAGCAATTGGTAGCAATCGGCAGCCTTATCGCTACAGAGCGATCTCTACCAGGCGAACATGAAAGAATAAATAAAGTTGAGAATAGATTCAACCAGGTGGTGCTATTACCTATACGCTGTGAAATGAGAACATGCTTTATATAACTGTAGTGTACCTACGCGTACCTACAGGCTGTCTTATAAACGAATTTTTAATAATATTCAGAGTACGTTTTTTCTCATTACCTACCTATATAATTACATGACATTATTTTAAATTTCCAGCTTTGACATGACATAATTAGAAGTTCTTAGCATTATTTAGATTACCTAATGAATTTATTTATATTATATTTTCTGAATTTTGACCATTTTTGTTTAAGTATTTTTTGACGATTTCAGTACAAATTTTTCTGCTTTGACGTAGTATGAATTAAGACGTAATTTTATACTGAAATAAATAATAATTATAATCTAGGTAATCTAAGTACTACACAGCTGCTACTACCTGCTAAAACAAAAAACTATATTTAAACTCTACGGAACCTTCAACAGCCCAACTATACTCCACGCACGGATCCACTACCGGCTTCATTACGTCATGCGGAATTTCACAAGCACCCTTGTTGTGGCCGGGGTTTTATAGAGGGTGCTCTCACACCGATATGGGGGTTTGGGGGTAATTATTTTTAAAAATTGCGCTCTTTACCGAGAAGCATTATGGCCAGATACTTTTTGATATTATCCTAATCTGTGAGTCAGCAATTAACATTTTAGGGGTCTGGATATTTTCCATGGAGACCACGAACGGGGAGACGTAGTGTGGGGCGTCCTGAGGCACGATGGACGGATGACCTTAAGAAGATTGCTGGTGTTGGATGGATGCGAGGGGCCGAAGACAGAGTTGTGGCGCGCCATGGAAGAAGCCTATGCCCAGAAGTGGACTGCTGTGGGCTGATGATGATGATGATGATATTTTACATGCAATTCAAACTCATTTGTAATGTTTGAAATAGTCTGTCACTAGTCACAAATAAAATCTGTCACCAAAAAGCTCATACTTAAGCTCAAAATACAATTGTGATTCCGCACATAAATTAAGAAAAACTCAAAGGGTGGAGCACGACTTTTCGAATCCTGAGGGTCGAGCACGACTTTATGAATGCTGCGTAACGTTACGGTTATCGTATCGAGATCGAGAAACCTCATACTAAATTTTAGTTCCAAATACGCTCACGGGCGGGCGCTGCTCCAAACGTCATACAAACTCGACAACGATTACTATTCGATTTTACGTGACCCAGGTTTCGAGAAGTCGTGCTCGACCCTTTGCGTATCGTTACGGTTATCGTATCGAGATTGAGAAATCTCATACTAAATTTTAGTTCCAAATACTACCTACTGATGTGATAGGGATCAATGACTGCTCAGTTTTTACAAGAAAAAATATACGCTTCGGTGTAACAGAGACGCACTAGTTTTTACAAGCCCACCTTTATTGTAGAGCTTTAATGGATGTACTATTAAATATGCCAGGAAAGCTTTTAGCTGAGCTTAGTTAATTTATACTGTCCGTTTAATGGGATTTTCATTACCTCACTTTTTTATCGACGTTAAAGTTACGGGGTATAGTATAACGAAAATTCGAATCCTGCGCAACGTAACGTTATCGAATCGAAATCGCGAAACCTCATACTAAATTTTAGTTCGAAATACGGTCACGGGCGGGCGCTGTTCCAAACGTCATACAAATTTCTCGATAACGTTACTACTCGATTACGTTAAGCAGGATCCGAATATTATTACTCGGGCCTCAGAACTATCGATACAGTTCTGTGTTTGGGAGCTAAGGTACCACAAACAGGTACACAGACACTCATCACACGGCAAGCTCACCCCTCCCTTCTTTTTGAGTCGGGGGTTAAAAACCAGACGTAGGCAAGAAAAAATATTCTTACCTACTCACTGTGGCCGTAGGTCGGGAATCAAATAATACGACAGAGGGTCGAGCACGACTTTACGAATGCTGCGTAACGTTACGGTTACCGTATCGAGATCGAGAAACCTCGTACTAAATTTTAGTTCCAAATGCGCTCACGGGCGGGCGCTGTTCCAAACGTCATACAAACTCGGCAACGTTTACTGTTCGATTTTACGTGACGCAGCACTCGTAAAGTCGTGCTCGACCCTCTGTACTCAACATACCGTACAACATTGGTATGTTGTACTTGCCATACCTAAGCTTGTACTTACCCCCCCCCCCTGCTCACCGCACATTACTCTTCCCCCCCCCTCGTTTGTCTCACCACCGCAACATCTTAGCATGTCTGTTTAACTGCTGAACTGGGAAACTGTCGTAAGTTGTCGAGACGCGATTTGACAGGTCATTTGTTACAGCAAGTCAGGTTTTAACATGAAACTACCGTGAGATTTAATCATAGTGAAAATAAATACGAATATAAGTCGAGTTTAGCCCAACATGTTTCGGAGTAATTCGTAGTTCGTAGTAGTCGTGAGAGCAGAGCCGCGGCACGTAGTGTGCATTTTGCTGCCTGTCGTTAACCCAAGCATAATCTGGTAAGCCTGGTAACGAATAAACTGATATGCTGAGTACTGAATATACGTACCTGCACCTTAGTGCACACGTATCTGCCTGGCTGATACATCTGATTACCCCACATCTTACGTGGTTTCTGAATCGGGGTACACACCCCACGAGTGACCTCCAACCTCCCCTTACAGTCACCCCTTACCTCATCACTGATCTGATAGCATTACTGATAATTTGCAACTGATTTCTGTTATACGTAATCACTCTAGTACAAATCCTCTAAATCACATGATATTATAATAAACACAGGCGCGTATAAAACACAATAGCATTGGTCACAAAATAAAAGTAAAAATAATAAAGACTTACTGATTTGTTTCTGGAATAGCACAGCGATGATGGTAACCGTTGGCTGTCAAGTTCAAAAGTGATTCCTTGGTATGGCCACAGATAAAACAATAAATCGTGAAACGAAACGTCAAACTGTTACTAAACTTGTCCCTGTTTGAATGGGTGTAATTTTAGATAAAATTTCTGACCGAAATTAAAAAGATATTATTTTAACTATAAAAAATGATAAATTCACGACCTTTCGTGACACTGCCGCTGGGTCGTGCGGTCCCAAAGAAAGACTACGAATTAGTCCGAAACATGTGTGGCTAAACTCCGCTTATATACGTGAGGTTACGAACATTCGTACTCGGGCCTCTGTAAAGTTTAATTCTTGACTTCTACAAAACGTCAAGAAAAACTCCGTCAGCCATTCCAAGCATCGACAGGCAATAAAAATTGCAATTCTAATGAAAATTTTAACGTTAACGCCTCGAATAATGACGGCCGTATATTATTTTTAACGTTACGATTTAACGGCAGCAGCACGGTCAGTGGAGTGTCCTGCGGAAATAAAGTTTTAGGGTTCCGCACACGGTCTCAAGGGTACTTTTATTTTTATGTGAAACTACCGTAAGATTCAGTCATAGTCAGTCGCGCGAGCAGAGCCGCGGCGCGCAGTGTGCGTCTCGCTGCCGCTGAGTCGTGAACTCAAAGAGGAAGGACAACGAATTAATCCGAAATTGTAGGGCTAAACTCGTCTTATGTACGTGAGTGATCCGTTTTATATCACTATAGGGTCTAGGTTTTCTCCTGTACAGTTGAAAATCCTAATGTAATGCTTGTCATAATTTGTCGCTAGTATACTCTCGGTCCGAACTACAATTTTGTTACTGTTGGGTTTGAAACCTTGGGTCCATGGGGTCCCGGCGCTTACAAGCTTATTTCAGAGTTGCAAAAGCGCTTAGTTGATGCAACTTGTGACCAAAGGGCTGGCAGTTTTCTCTCTCAAAGAATCAGCATCGCTATTCAGCGAGGCAACGCTGCCAGCCTTTTGGGCACCATGCCACGGGGGCCTTATTTAGATTTAAGTAATTAAGTTTTAGTTTATTTAGTTTTAGCTTAGATTTAATGTCATTGTAAATTGCTTTTAATATGTTAATAAAGTCATTCTATATTATAAGTATGTATTTATCTATATTAGTATGTTTATCCGTTGTCTAGTACCCATGGTACAGGCTTTGCCTAGTACATAGTACTAGTAAATAATAAAAGCAATTTACAAATTAAACTACAACTTAAAACTAAATTAAATCTAAATAAGGCCCCCGTGGCATGATGCCCAAAAGGCTGGCAGCGTTGCCTCGCTGAATAGCGATGCTGATTCTTTGAGAGAGAAAACTGCCAGCCGTTTGGTCACAAGCTGCATCGACCAAGCGTTTTAGTTAAATTAGTATTAGCTTGTATTCGCTGTCATTGTAAATTGATTTTGTTATGTAAGTAAATTATATTCTTTAATAAATAATATTCTATTCTAAAGAACCCTCTTCCCTAACCCCGACTCACACATGACCCTTCAAGTTTTACAGCGGCCGTTAATCCAGTTTACGTGTTTTCGGTTTATTAAATAGTTTTTATTGTTGGTTTTTTTTTCTTCAGAAAGTGCGTTCTATTTTTATTTTCTTTTGCTGCGATTTATGTATAGTACGAAATTTCAGTGCTGTATTTAGACGTAAGTTATGACTACAGTGTAGGCCGAGCACGAGTTTTCGAATCCCGCTTTTTTAAAAAGCTGGATTTTATTAAAACAAAAAAAAAACAAAAGTCAAAATATAAATCCACGTAATTATGATTATAATTCCCATTCAGTATTCCAATTGAATAATTTCTCACAAAAATATTGTTTCATAAAACAAACGTTACCATTTAAAAATCCCAAGCGGATATTTAGGCGTGTAGCATTCGTAGCACGTCTACGAAACACGTAGCTCCGTGGAGCCACTACGAACATAGAGGCAGGTTAGTGATTATTTTTATTCTCACTCAAATTGAAACGATTCAGAGTCAAACAAAAACACTTAAACGAATCGAAAACTGGAGAATAACGAAAAAAACCTCACATCAAACGGTTTTCGGTAAAATATTCAAAGAACGTAGGATTACATTTTTCGGGAATAATATAGAATATTCGAATAAATGAGTATAGCGGACTACTCTCGAGGGTGCTTTATTGAAGAAAAACGTTGTTGGTAGAAACATGTTTTTTTTTTCTTGTGCTGCCTACCTCGCGTCAAGTAACGAGCACTAGACTGTGAAATAACCTAATTATTCAATGGTGTTTTCTTACACAATCGTCTATTTTTAACTTAAGAGGTGTGTGTTATAACTTTGACCTGTGTAACAGTCTATTTTCCGAAGTCGGTGGTTGTAATAATGCGCTGGCCTGTCCGACGGCGGATGAGACCAGTGCCCTAAGCACGACTTGTCGAATCCTGCGTCACGTAAAATCGAATAGTAAACTATAACGAGTTTGTATGATGTTTGGAACAGCGCCCGCCCGTGAGCGTATTTGGAACTAAAATTTAGTATGAGATTTCTCGATCTCGATACGATAACGGTAACGTAACGCAGGATTCGACAAGTCGTGCTTAGGGCACTGGGCACTTTACAAATTGATTGAGATAGGATTAAGTCATAGATAGTTGGTAGTATAGTTCCTATGTCAGTTGGCACAATGGAGCGACATCATCGCGTGGCAAAGCGATGAAGCTCTTTAAATTAAGATTAAAAAAAAAGTTTGACCTGTGTATGTGTGTGTCTGTCTAACTGTCTGTGGCATCATAGCTCCCAAACGGATGGACTAATTTCGATGCGGTTATTTTTAATCGAAAGCTAGTTTAATAGAGATGGTTCTTAGCTAAATTTCACCAAAAATCGGTTCACCCGTTTTTGAAATATTGAACTTTGAAACAATAATGTCGGGGGTTTTACAACTTTTATAATAGCATTAAAAAAAAGATCATTGAAAATTTTTAAAATAAGTAACGGCATGTAACAATTAAATAACAATGTCATTTAATAATTTATATTGTTATGGTTTTATAGGTAACAGCTACTTATTTAAAATAAAAAAAAAGCGTTTTTCAATATAAAGACGTCAAGATTGCTAATTTCTTTTTAATACTAAAATAAACGATTGTATAAGTGGTTAACTTGCGGGTGCTAGGACCTTGTAAGAGGTTCGTCCGGATCACTACCACCATCTTACTCGGTAATCCTGCCGCTAGGCAGCAGTGCTTGCACTATTGTGTTCCGGTGTGGAGAGTAATTACGGGCACAAGAGGCATTTCATCTTAACAGTTTTAAAATGATTCGAGGTTAAATGAGACACTGTAAACGGGATATCGACCGCGATTACCTTATAAGTTTAATGATCTGCCGATATTTCGACGCAGTTACATGCATCATGATCACAGGTAAACTGTGATATCTACATATCCCGTTTTCATTATGTCTAATACATTTCATCTTGGCTCTCTAGGTTGGCAACGTATCTACAAACTTTTAGGGTTGCGAGTGTCTATGGGCAGTGGTGATCACTTACCATCAGGTGACCCACTTGCTCGTTTGCCTTTCAGCCCTGTTTTAAATGTTGAACTTTGAAACGTGATATCTGGGTTTTTTCAGCTTTTCTCAGTTGGTGATTACTATTAAAATAAATAAAAAATCTTTATTTCTTTCTTTATTACTCCTGCAGCAGCGCTGCGCCTTTTTTCAATCTACCTTTTCAACTCGCGTTTGTTTTTTTAAGAAAACCGTTTTTGACAAAGCCCGTTTTAGGTGTCCCGGAGATCAGAATTTGCGTTGCAAAAGGGACCTCTTTGGACAAAACTGAATATCAATCAAGTTTCGTTTGATAGATTTTTAATTTGACGTCGGCACCGCTGCTACCGGTTTGCTGGTACTGGAATTGAGACTTTAATGAGAGACGCGGAAGGTGCAATATGCTGGTGGAGAGGACTGCTTTGGGTAGGTGTTCTGTTTTTTTTTTAAATAACCTACAGAATACAGACTATACAGGCTGCGTTTTAATGAACCATCAAAAAAAATTAGCCGGAGTACGTCTAAGTAAGCAGCCCTGTGAAGTTTTTTTTTTATAAAAAAATCATTCTCCTTTATAAATTATCACCAAGCAGAGGCCCGAGTACGAATATTCGAATCCTGCGTAACGTAACGTTATCGTATCGAAATTGAGGAACTTCGTACTTACAAAATTTTAGTTCCAGATACGCTCACGGGAGGGCGCTGTTCCATACTTCATACCAATTTCTCGGTAACGTTACTACTGGATTGCGTTACGCAGGATTCGAATATTTGTACTCGGGCCTCAAAGGCAATGGATGTATGGGAGAATGTTTTTTATTTTATTTTTTCTAAATAAAACCTTTAAGTACAGGTGGAATAAGGCTTGTAACACTTTTGAGGTGTTCTCATCACACTTGTTTTTTACCTTTAATGGACTTTCCCATGTAAATCCCATTCCTGCCGATAAACTCACTATCCCATTCACTTTGCACATATCAGACGACGTAATCTGCAGGCTAAAACATTTAAAATAACTTAATTTTGTTTCATAGGAAGAACCCTTGTTTACTTAAAAGCATGGTATACGACAATCACTGCGTTTTGTTCTACATCGTTCGAACTGTGAGTTTTGCGTGTTGGCTACCTTTCATCAAGTTTACAAATTGTCAGTTTTTAATGACAATTCGGTGTCAACCGCTTGTAATATAATAAATGAAATGTAGTTCGAATTGTCATATAAAACTGATAAATGTAAAGATGAAACTACCGTGAGATTCAATAATAGTGAGTAGTCGATTCAACCCCCTGTTCTTTTGCTCTGAGACTAGTTAAAACCTTACAGACTTACTCAACCTCTGGTAGAATTCTTGACAGCTCATTAACAAATCTTGCATCAATTGACAACATTTCATATTTTTCACACCTGGAAATTAATATAGGTATAGAAAGGGCTTTGTCTCCTGAACACACCACTATATTTAAAAAAAGTATATATTACTTATTTTTTTAAATACAAGTGAATAAAAAAAAAAATACCAATTCTACCAAAACTACGCAAGAATGCGTGTAATACCCTTTGCCTTTTTCTCGAAAAAATATTAAGCAACAATCACACGTAGGTTTGACAATGTCAGATAAATTTGACATCTTGGTTTTGTTTTTGATCGTGACAAGACAAAGGCAATTGATCCATCCTAGCGGCGTTTCGGAGTTACGTCCTTTTGGAATAAGTACCTTTTAATAAATTAAGTACAAATCCTAATGAAGATTTAAAACCGTAGGTTTGCTCCTCTATCAAAGTAGAATACAGACAATTAATCAAATTATAGTCTCAAAAATATGAAATGTTGTCAATTGTCAAAAGTGACGCGTACACTGCTGCTTAGGACAGTAAAAAGGCCGATCTTTGAACCGCTGCGAACCATTATTCGCTCCCACGCTAAATCTTTAACCGCTGCGAACCATTATTCGCCCCCACGCTAAATCTTTGAACCGCTGCGAACCATTATTCGCTCCCACGCTAAATCTTTGAACCGCTGCGAACCATTATTCGCTCCCACGCTAAATCTTTCAGCATGACCTCTCCCCGCGAAGTCGGTCAGCTAACTTACCCAGGGCTGCCACGCGCAGAAGTTTGAAAAATCTATAGTGTAGGAGCACAATACAATCTAATTCTACTCTTGTCTACACGATACATCAAAAGAAAAAAGACATTTTTTAGGTACTTTTTTGACATAATTTTAGGTAATTTTCGTGACGCATGTGTTCTAAAATGTATGTATATCTCTTTATTGCAAAAAAGTACCGTGACTGACTGGCAGACAACGCACAGTCTAAACCTCTGGACCTAGAGACTGGCAATTTGGCAAACATGTAGCTTGAATATCCTAGAGATGCACTAAGAAGGGATTTTTAGAAATTCCCACGGGATAGGGAACTAGCCCATTTTAAAATATTTCACGGGGGCAAGTTTTAGCATAAACGGGCATTATCGCTTAAACCATTTTTTTTTCATTAAATGCACACAGGTCTATTTTTTGCACTTGTGTGCTTTGTTGCGCGATTAAGTCCCGAGTATCATGACAATGTGATCAATACTTGTATGCTTGCTTATGAGACAGACTTGCCGTTAACGTAACTTCAAACGATACAAATACAGTAAGACAGAGTAAGATAGCCGAGGAAATTACTGGCACAAGACGCATTTCATCTTAGCCTTAGGTTGGCAACGCATCTTCAATCCCTCCGGGGTTGCGAGTGTCTATGGGCAGTGGTGATCACTTATCATCAGGTGAACCACTTGCTCGTTTGCCTTCCTCGTCGTATAAAAAAAAATACGCCCAGATAACCCCAGTTTAGTATCTGAGTTGACAGTTAAGACGCCGTTCCGTCTAAGAGACATTAAGTTTAGTTTTCTGAAATAAACGCCAATATAAGCACCGTTATCTTGAAGACGTTGAATTTGTCGACTAAAGTGAGTTAGCTTAAAATGATCGAAATAACTTCCTCAATCACCTGTGAAGTATTTGAATAAAACTCGGAGTAACTCTGTGTAAGTACAAATTTCTGATGACATTTTAGTATTGTTACACAAAAAGATTTAGGGGTTTTCATGACATGGCAATTAAAACTTACAAGTTTGTAATCTGTGAAGTATCTGAATGAAGCTCGGGCCCACCCTGTATAGTTACAATTTTTCGATTAGTACATGTTAGTGAAAATGTATACTTAACTATACAGGGAGGCCCCGAGCTTAATTCAGATACTTCACAGATAACAAGCTTGCAATTTTTAATTGTTGTGTTTATAGAAACACCTAAACCTCCCTCACTTTTAATTGCTGTATTTATAGAAACACCTAAACCTCCCTCACTTTTAATTGCTGTGTTTATAGAAACTCCTAAACCTCCCTCACTTTTAATTGCTGTGTTTATAGAAACTCCTAAACCTCCCTCACTTTTCCCCAACCCTGGCTACACTGCAGCCAAGAAATAAAGTCGTGCTTTCGCTTCGATGACGCGTGAAATCGCCCGGCGGCAGTAAGGCCGCCTGTACTACATCACCCCAAGTTTGATTACAATGCTGGTTTCTAATCTTTTTTTAAGGATGAGGAAGTCTGTAGACTAAAGTGAGTTAGCTTAAAATGATCGTAATAACTTCCTCAATCACCTGTGAAGTTTTGCCACTTTTAACGTGAAACTACCGTGAGACTCAATCATAGTGAAATAAACGGATCACTCACGTATGTCAGTCGAGTATAGCCCGACATGTTTCGGACTAATCCGTAGTCCGTCCTCTGGGAACACACGCTGCGCCCGCGGCGAGATGTAAACTGCGCGCCGCGGCTCTGCTCGCGCGGCTACTGGCGGCGGCTCATAACTACCAATGTTTTCATCGTCATTTTTATTATTTTATTTTTGTGTTGAATACCTACTGCGGCAACAGCTAGGGTGAACGAGCCTTTACATAGTGATGTGATTAGTGTAGTGTGCTACTCTACTTTTGACAATAATAAAGTACAACAAGTAATTAAGTACAGTCGGCATAAAGCTTGTATTAAAAATCGTTTATGTAGAAAACAGTTATTTTTTGAGGAGGGTTAAAATACGGATGTGTTTTATTACAAACCTAAACAGTAACACTTATCTTACAAATAAAACTAAGAAGGAAATTAGCAGCCCGCGCCATCGCCCGCTAACTCTTTTAATAAAAACGCCACGCTTTACGACAATCATCTTTTAAAGAGCCAAAGATATTTCCGGGCCATTTTGATCGCTTCTCTTTTATTGCGTATTTCATTGCGGGAGCGTAAACACAACCCGTTGTTTTGATGGGGGGGAGGGGGGTTGCAGGGGGCAGTAAAGCCTACAATGTGACAACGTTGAAAGTGTAAGAGTTGTTAATTCCGCACGACGGAGTTTGCGCTCAAAACATGCTGGGGCTATTGAAAAGTCAATACATTTTTGTAGACAATTTTAGGAGTAATGCATGAGAGAGAGAGATTTATTCACACAAATTCGCACACACAAAAAGCGAATTGAAACGTAAATATACACAAAGCCAGAAACATAAATTCTCGAACTTAGATTCGAACCCAGACATCCACCATACTGTGGTGATGCGCTACCAACTACGCCATCCGAGCAATCATTGATGAGTAAAGTGTAAAGTTTGTTTTAAATTTATCTCTTACAAACAGTTTCACAATAAATATTGATCCAATGAAAAGCACGGTTCAACTGCGGTACATAAACTACCTTATTTTCGATTCAGCGGAGCAATCTCTCCACCCAATGAACTCTGTGCATCAATCGTACTGAACCACAGAACTATTAAAAAGAGGACAGAAGCGGCAGTGTCTTTTCGTCCAAATTACCGCAGTGTTTGAAGTCAAAAGTCTTCGACCGGTGTGTGTTGCCAGTGATGACTTACGGATCTGAGACGTGGGCGCTAACGATGGGCCTCATAAGGAAGCTTAAAGTCAGCGGGTGGTAGGACCTTGTGCGAGGTCCGTCCAGATCGCTACCACCATCTTACTTGCTAATCCCGCCGCTAAGTAGCAGTGCTTGCACTGTTGTGTTCCGATGTGGAGAGTAAGACAGCCGGTGTAATTACGGGCACAAAAGGCATTTCATCTAAGCTCTCTAGTTTGGCAACGCATCTGCAAATCCCTGGGGTTGCGGGTGTCTATGGGTAGTGGTGATTGCTTACCATCAGGTGATCCACTTGCTCATTTGCCTTCCTTGTAGTATAAAAAAAACAAAGTGTTATTCTGCGGGACAGAATCAGAAATGATGATATACGCAGTAGAACTAAGGTAACCGACATAGCCTGAAGAATTGCGAAACTTAAGTGGCAGTGGGCGGGGCACATTACTCGCAGGACCGATGGCCGATGGGGTCAGAAGGTTCTCGAATGGCGTCCGCGGACCGGGAGACGAGCTGTTGGTAGGCCTCCAACAAGATGGAGCGACGACCTAGTAAAGATCGCGGGACCGCGGTGGATGCGGAAAGCACAAGACCGGTCTGAGTGTAGAGCCGCGGGGGAGGCCGCCGGCCAGCAGTGGACGTCATGAGGCTGACATGATGATGATGATGATGGTGATGATGAATTATTGACTACTGACTAATTATTTCTCGTGATGCATGTGTTCTAAAATGGTGTTTAGCCAACAAAAAGTACAACAGCCCGCAAAAACTGCATGTTTTCGGTCGCGTTAGCTTAAATATTAATTGCGTTATGCCGTGCCCCGAACACGAATATTCGAATCCTACGTAACGTAACCGAGTAGTAACTTTATCGAGAATAACTGTATGACGTTTGGGCGCCCCGTGAGCGTACTTGGTAATAAAATTTAATATGAATATTCTCGGTTACGTTACGTAAGATTCGAATATTCTTGCTCGGTTCTCTGAGCAATTCTTACTGTAACCGAATCATGACATGGAAAAATTTGACGTGCGATATCGATCCACGACTCGCGTAAAGGGCACACGCGACATGGAATCTCGAGGTTTCCGATTCGATTCCCGTGCAAAAACTTGATAATATCAAATGTTAATTGACGTTTCTGAGTCTCGTCTTTAACAAAACGAAATGCATTATCATGATACTCGGGACTTAACCGCGTATAAAATATATTCAAATTTAAAACTAATAATAAAGACCAAGTGCGGGTAGTTCGAGGAACCCGTGCAGCTAGGAGATGTTGATACCCGGCTCTTCAGTCCCTTCGAGGCCATGGACGCAACGTCGCGTCCGAAACGTCGAGGTATTTAAGTTTAAATTTAAACATATGTTTGAGTATCACGGTGTTGTGTGAAAATCGCGAAAGTTTAAATCAATACGAAGGGCCATATCTCAACTAACTACACAAGCGGAGGAAACTAACCCTCCCGAGATTAAACATATATTATTTTATGCGTGCCTGGTAAAGTTTTAGTTTAATGTACGAGAGACAATCTGTAGGAAGCAAGGGCACCGTTATAGAGGTTTATGGAATATGGTCTCAGGTCGGTTAAGGGGAAGCGAAGCTGATATATTATGGTTTACCCCAGTTTCCGTATTAAAGTAAAAGTGAATTTTTAATTTAATAAAGATCGCGGGACCGCTGTGGATGCGGAAAGCACAAGACCGGTCTGAGTGAAGAGCCGCGAGGGAGGCCGCCGGCCAGCAGTGGCCGTCTTTCGGCTGACATGATGATGATGATGACAAAGATGAATTTTTAGTACAAAGCTAGTTCAATCAAGATGGTTCTTAGCTAAGTTTCATTAAAATCGGTTCACCCGTTTTTGAAATATTGAACTTTGAAATGACAATGTCGGGGGTCCATGCCCAAACTTTGAAATAATGCGATGCCAGCTCGTTCTAGGGAATTGTTATCTTGAAGTTCCTAATTTCGATTTTTTTTGTATAAAAAAAAAAGAAAGTTAAAAACGCATGTTAAGCCATAATGTAGTAAAGCTCAGAAATGCGTGGTTAAAATTGGTCGGGTCACTCGGGCCCACGGTGTACAATTTTTTAACCTCACAAATTTTTAGAAGCTCCTCGTTACGAAAGCTCGCACCCGACCGGAGGCTTGTCCTTAACTAGGTCGATCCGGTTAACCGTTTACGACCTGTTAGGGAGCTTTACGGCGTCACCTACATTTTGAAAGCTCGCTAAAGCTGGCTCTGGTAGGGATGTGACACTGAGATCTAAATTCATTGACTTACTAACACCATAGACTTTGGGTCTTTATAAAATAAATAAATAAATAAATGTCATGGGACAATTTGACACCAATTGACCTAGTCCCAAACTAGGCAAAGCCTGTACTATGGGTACCAGACAACGGATAAACATACTTATATAGATAAATACATACTTATATACATATTAAACACCCAAGACCCGAGAACAAACATTCATATTCATCATACAAACATCTGCCCCGACCGGGATTTGAACCCGGGACCTCAAGCTTCATAGTCAGGGTCTCTAACCACTAGGCTATTCGGCCGTCAAAAGTCGGCGGTCTATTACAATATTCACGAAAAATGTGTCCCAGTACAACACGGCGTTTTTCGATGACAGCCATACGTCGTAGCAATGAAAATAATCGATTTATTGATTATTTTTGTTTTTATTTTTATGAAACATTCATAGAATGAAATTCAACATACAATGACAATGCAAAGAAAAATCCGTTAAGCAGCTGGACTTGAACCAGTAACCTCGGTAATCCGTACCACGCTCCACCAATTAAGCTATACTTAACGTTGGTGTACCTAACGAATTTTTCAATGCCTTTTGCTTTTGAGGAGAGATCTTCCAAATAAAAATATGACACAAGGCATTGAAAAATTCGTTAGGTACACCAACGTAACCGAAGATTTTGACACAAACTTGACAGAAAGCCAATGAAGTGTTTTGTCAAAATCGTCGGTTTCTCATTGCTCATCATGTCAGCCGAAAGGCGTCCACTGCTGGACGGCGGCCTCCCCCGCGGCTCTCCGCTCAGACCAGTCTTGTGCTTTCCGCATCCACCGCGGTCCCGCGATCTTTACCAGGTCGTCGCTCCATCTTGTTGGAGGCCTACAGCTCGTCTCCCGGTCCGTGGACGCCATTCGAGCGCTGGTAGACTCAAAAAAATGACGTGTAAAAGAGCATTCAACTGCCTATTTGCTGAATAAAATTTTGTTTTTTTTTTTTTTTTTTTGAGAACTTTCTGACCCCATCGGCCATCAGTCCTGCGAGCAATGTGCCCCGCCCACTGCCAGATAAGTTTTGCAATACTTTGGTTTTCGATGATGCTTACCAAAGTATTTTGCAAATTTTTTTTTGCACCGGGGTTTGAAACGGTCTGAAATGGGGTCTCAAAATTTTTAAGTTCGGTTACTAGGTCAAATGGGGTATCAATAATTATGAAATGGCATCCTTTGACCGATTCTAAAATACCTTAATTTTTTTAAGCCCACAGGTTTCGGATTATAAATATAAAAGTTTTATATTGTATTACTTGGTATCTTTTTTTCGTGACAACGTATAATTTTAAACTTATCTAAGTTATCTATTTACTAACTTCATGTTATAATTATACTACTCGTACTTCTAATTTAATATCACATAATAATATTATTACGTGACGATATGAGTAACGTTCACTTTATGTCGGTCACATTTTAACGTTTCCGTATCTCTATCAGTGCCCTAAGCACGACTTGTCGAATCCTGCGTCACGTTACGGTTATCGTATCGAGATCGAGAAGTCTCATACTAAATTTTAGTTCCAAATACGCTCACGGGCGGGCGCTGTTCCAAACGTTAAACAAACTCGTTATAGTTTACTGAGGGTCGAGCACGACTTAACGAATGCTGCGTAACGTAAAATCGAATAGTAAAACGTTGTCGAGTTTGTATGACGTTTGGAACAGCGCCCACCCGTGAGCGCATTTGGAACTAAAATTTAGTATGAGGTTTCTCGATCTCGATACGATAACCGTAACGTTACGCAGCTTTCGTAAAGTCGTGCTCGACCCTCTGTTCGATATTACGTGACGCAGTATTCGACAAGTCGTGCTAAGGGCACTGGTGAAAACCGGAAAAAAGAGATAACAACTTGTTTAAACCAGTTTGAACAGGTTTTATAGGGTTATAAACTCCCATTATAAAAATGAGCAAATAAAATGAATGCTTTATCTATTGAAGTAAAAAATAAATAAACTAAAAACGGATCACTCACGTATGTAAGTCGTGCGTGCGTCTCACCGCCGCTGGGTCATGTGCTCCCAGAGGAAGGACTACGAATTAGTCCGAAACCGTTTTCATTTCGTAAAAAAATAAAAATATGGCGGGACTTCAATATTTTTGTATTTTATTCAAACACCGTCTGGTAGTGGTCTACAACCAAATACAGACCACAAAGTAAGTACACTAATAAAATTATAGCAAACGCCAACTTGTTCCACAGTACAAAGACATAATGTGATCCACAAACTACTATTCACCAGCCACGGACCAACCACCCTCTGGACACCAAATGTCAGGGCGAACGTTTCCGAAATGCATGCTCATTTGCACCTATAAATCTTATTAGCTACCAATCGCGGCTCACTTTCGACCAGATGACAAGCGAGATGACAAGCTATGAACCAATCACGACGCGTTCCCCCGGCCCGCTCACCGCGGCTTTTTTCGTATTGACTTTCCAAGTAAATTATTCAAAATGCGGTGTCCAGAGGTTGGTTGGTCCGTGTCACCAGCGCTGTTTGAAGATACTGACTTTATACTACGCTCCGTAATTACAATTACGATTACGACGTTTCCCACACAATGTTATCCCATACAATATCCATCCAATATCTTAACTGAATGATAATCGCTATAGCAAATTGACATTATGAGGCGATCGACCGGAAGTGACGTCATCAATCACGGAGCGGAAGTAGCCGCTTTAATTAGGGTAATGCTTGGCGGTAGGCGCCACGTTTCCAAGTGGCTGACAGTGGCGACACCTAGTAGAGAATACAGAAGTTTAAAAGATGATGTAACAAGGGTAATGACCCTATTTGGTCAAAATGAGCAACTTTTTTTTGAAATGCCAAAACAATCGATTAAAGCTCATTCGTCTTATTTGCTGTAAGTGTGAGGCATCGATTTTTGAACCGACTTCAAAGCAGATGAGGTTCTCAATTCGGCGGAATATTTTTTTTCCACAGTACGCATTTTCTTTTTTTATGTATCTTTCTGTATGTTTATCGATTTCTCCGTAAATTCTATTGTGGACCAATTTTATTTTATTTTTATCCGAAAGATTATACTTCCGAGGTGGTCCTATTGTCACCAAGTCTGGGTCTGATGCTGGGATCCCAGGAAAATTGGGGGGAACCATATTGTGTTTCATTTATTTTCCAAAGCTATTCACGTATTTGCGTCTGGTATGAAGTCATCGTTACGAATATTTTCGTAAGCTCGATGAATGATTAAACGAAAATGTAAAATCAATAGGTATACTCTATACTCTAAACAGACCGGGAGACGAGCTGTCGGTAAGCTTCCAACAAGATGGAGCAACGACCTGGTAAAGATCGCGGGACCGCGGTAGATGCGGAAAGCACAAGACCGGTCTGAGTGGAGAGCCGCGGGGAGGCCGCCGGCCAGCAGTGGACGTCTTTCGGCTGACATGATGATGATGATACTCTAAACGCAATGTGTTGTTAAACTCCTGAAGTTAAACGCAAGCTTGTAAGCCCCAAAATCTTTTTTTTACATTTCTTGTCAGTACCCGGTCTCGCAAGGGCTTGTATTCTAACCGCCGACTCGGCACGGGGGTGCAATTTTTAAGGATTCCAACCCCCGTCGCCACTTATCGCGCGGTTGGAGATTAACCTCTCGCGTTTGGGGGCAGAGAGGGGGCGTTTTTGACGGATTCATTGCCAACCTCCAACGCAGAGAGGGGGTGTTATAAGCGTGGGTTTGTGTGTTTGTGCCATCGTAGCTCTTAAAGGCATTTGGATAATTTTAACATCAAAGAATTTGGCTTGATGGCTTTTTAGAGGAAGAAATACGAATTGGAACGAAACATTTCAAGCTAAACTCGACTTACATAAGTTTATGGGCGGTGTTTTTCCGTCCAACATAAATAGGGTTGAAGCGATTGCGGCTTGGAGGAACAAACCACCGAGTACATCTTCCGGCGCTGAACCCCTTCACTCCTACCCCAAATCTGCTGGACACCTGAATAATCCGACACCTGACTTGGTTGCCAGGCTTAGCAGCCTCAAAGCTGTTCTCTGATTGCCGACATATTTTATTGCCATACGATTAAATAAATGGGTGATCCGTTTGAGTTAACTCATAACATGAAAAACATTACCATGATCAGTGCCCCCGAGGTGGAAAGTGTTGAATATTGCGTCAACAGTAGTGTGAACGAGCTTTCACAACGTAATGTGTTCAGTATAGTGTGTACCCTACTTTTGACAATAATAAAAATTACGATGGAAACGAGAGTAGCGGTGCGCTGCCATCAGCTGTGCCGAGCTACGGCGCGCAGTTTGCGTTTCGGTAACGTCGAAGCGTGTGCTCCCAAAGGAAGAACTACGGATCAGTCCGAAACATATTCGGCTGTACTATCTGTTTATTTCACTTATCCTTTTAGATCTATCTATCTGTCATTTTCCACCAATGAGAGACAAGCTATTGGTCTATGATTGGTGGAAATTGACAGATAGACCTCACCCGACACTAGCGAACGTAGCGGATTTTTGACTCGCGATAGCGCCATTGTAGCGAATGTAGCAAAAAACTCCGTTTTCATGGCCCAACGAAAATATAAGAGGCTTTATTCAAGGATTATCTCCTTAAGAGTAACGCTGGAAGCTTACCCAAATGTCCTCCTTGTCATATGTAAAATCCTTTTTTTATTAAAAAAAAAGAATACTCAAACATTAAGCCGCAAAGGCTTTGCCAACTTTTACGTTTTTGAGAATATTTAACGGCATTACCTGGTCATAAAGTGGGTTTAGCCCCCAAAGACGCCATGTTTATAAAAACAATAACATTATTTTTCTATTGGCTTTTATGTGAAATAAAAGGTCTTTCTGTGTACACAAAACCGGTCGAGTGCGAGTCGGACTCGCGCACCGAGGTTTCCGTACGAAGATTTGAATGAGCTTTTCGACAACCCTATAAATGGATGTAGGATTGTAGGGCTCCCAGGCTTCCGCGGTCCACAACAAACGTCCCAAAACTGCGTTAAAAAACTTGGTTAATTTCCTCATCCGAATATCACCTGACATAAAGGCAGAGCCACATATCGTAACTAGCACCTTATATTTTACAACGAGGCATAATCATGAATACCCGATGGGAAACGTGACAATCCAGTACCACTTGAACAACAACGATTCATTGCAAAACCATCCATAAGGAGCTTAGAATTAGAACCACTTAAGCCGCAAAGACAAGTTGGTAACTCTGTATCACGAGTTGCAGAACCAGCGTAGCTTGGCCTCTGTAATCTGACTCCGCTTGGGAATTCAGATGGAGCTGTCGCGATTGCATTGAGGTCGGCAGGTCAGGTTACTTCGGTTGACGTTTACAGACGAACGCACGTACTTTTAGTATGTAAATCATAATCAAAGTGACGTTTATTGTTGTGCAAATGTAACTGTTATGTGACGGGCTGAATAAGGTGCAGGAATTTTGTGTAAATTGCTAAAAGATAATCGTACGAGCGCGAGTGGGCTTCAAGTATCAGAGTTGTTAAATTGAGATTTAAATGACTCTTTTTTACTTTGAACTGACTTTTACTGAAAGAACTTAAATCCGTCTTAAAACTAGGTCAAGGTTTTCTTTCAACTTATATCATATCTAGAACGAACATTGTATCAAAATAAAATTAGAAAGAAGAAAGAAGTGGGTAGGAATTAACTTAATTGTCACTAAAATTTGTTCTCATTATAAACCTTAAGAAAATCGGACACTTAACTCAACCTCTTATTTGCATAGCATATTTTTGCTTCACTGAAATCGTACCCACATAGGTATATTTTTGCACGAAAATTCCGCAACCTCTTTAACCACGAATCCGGGCCCGAACCAATAACTCTGCTGTATTTTACAAAAAACCGGACGTGTCATTAACCTCTATCCAACTTGATGGAAAGTGCAGATGAGGTCAAAGGCGTAACTCACTGATTCAGAAACAGCCTATACATTCTAGCCTTGAAGATAGCCAGGTTCAATTACCGTAGCATATTCGTTATTGCACTTAGCTATTGCGTAACCAGGCCCCTATCTAACCATCCTTACAATAAAATTAGTTTTATATGACAATTCGAACTACATTTCTTTGAAAATATGAAGCGCTAAAACAAAAGCTCTTCAAGTCAGCAGTTGCCATCGAATTGTCAGTTTTATATGACAATTCGAATCACATTTCTTTGACAATATGAAGCGCTAAAACAAAAGCTCTTCAATTCAGCACATGCCACCGAATCGTCATTGAAAACTGACAATTGTCAAGTTGGTAAAATAGGGGTCAGGTGTCGCTAGAGCCGCTACAACCCTGTCAAACTCTGTCAACCTACATCACTTTAGATTTAATGTAAGTACCAGGGAAAGAACAAACGTCCGCCCAGTCGTACGTCTTGAAGACGTGAGCGATCCAATCGGAATAGAACCCCTGACCCTCAATGGGGTATAACTCATCGATATTGGCTGATCTACATAGTGGGCCTATGAAATTTATGACGCGAGCGATGAAGACGTAAGGGATAAGAGGTTAGAGTTGCTCGGTGTACAAAAACCCGTAAGGGATAAGACGTCAGAGATGCTCGATTGATAAAAACCCGTAAGGAATGGAAGGTGACAGGGCTCGGTGTACAAAAACCCGTAAGAGGTAGAAGGTTATAGGGCTCTGTGAATAAAAACTCGTGAGCGATAGGAGGTGACATGGCTCTGTGAATAAAAGACCGTAAGGGATGAAAGGTGAGAGGGGCTTGATGAAAAAACCCTTTAGCGGATATGAGGTGATAGGGATCAGTGAATAAAAACCCGTAAGGTACAGGAGGTGACTGGGCTCGGTAAACAAAGTCTCGTAGAGGGTGGGAGGTGAAAGAGGCTCGTTGAACAAAAACCCGTAAGGGATAGGAGGTGACATGGCTCTGTGAATAAAAACCCGTGAGGGATGGGAGGTGAGAGGACTCGGTGAACTGCTGGTTCTGGCGTGTCCAAGTGGCAGCCTTAAATCGTTTTGGCAACCTTGTGTACAAATTGTGAAATTTTGAACTCACTGTACTGATTTGTGGTGAGCAAATTGGAGAATATTTCTATTGTACTGTGATTCTATTTCTCTTCTCTTATGTCTATGTTTAACTTAAAATTGTGTATGTTGTTAGTTCAGACACAGTTTAAGATCTGAATTAATGTGTATTTGTGTATGTGCCTATTTTTAGTTTTAGTTTAAGATATCTTATCGGACGATTTTGTGTATGCTGTAAGACCGTAAAAAAAATATTTATAATAAAGAACAAAGTCCTGTAAGTAATCGGAGGCCAGAGTGGCTGGCGTGAACCTTTCTAGGTCAAAAGGAAAGTACCCCTAAAGATTTTGAGTAATTATTCACATTGACAGACAGACTGACAAGGAAGTGATCCTACTTACTAATTTATAAAATTCCTGTAGCTACTTTATAGATGCTAGTAGTAGGGTGAGGATTATTCCTCATCCTTCGTAGCATCACCTTTAGAAGCTTTCTTTTATGACTTTTGTATTGAAGGGACTAGGTCCCAAGGGTTAAGTCCCGAGCACGAATATTCAAATGCTACGTAACGCAATTGACTGAAGCGTCATCGAGAAAAATTGTGTAACACTTGGAACAGCGCTCTAGATTTGGTACTAAAATGAAGTTTCTACGATACGACGATTACGTTACGCAGTATTAGAATATTCGTACTTGGGGCTCTGATTACTGTACAGAAATAAAGTAGTAGAGTTTTATTAAACCGCCTCCGCTTGCTACAGGCGCCCAGTCTCCCAGTTATTTGCGGTGGGGTTGCGTATAAATTTTATTTTTTCCCTCCTACGTGTGACACTTTTCCGATGGGTTCCTCGATTGATTTACACCGCGTTTTTGGCCCAAATTCTACTGATAAATGAGGCACTTGAAGAATGTATGGCGGGATAAAAAAAGGTTTCCATGCTAATAGGCTGTTTGTTTTTCGACTTCACGAAAAACCCGAATTCGTTCGGTTTCCGTTTTTTTCCTATGTCCCACTGTTGGACGAATGCCGCCTCTCAATTTCGCCAGTTTTTTTTTTTATTAATTAGAAAAACCCCCGACACTGTTATTTCAAAAACGATATTAACAAAACTTAGCTAATAACCATCCCGACTGAAACATGTTTTCGATAAAAAAAAACAGCATCGAATTAGGTCCATCCGTTTGAGAGCTATGAAGCCACAGACTACACAGATACACAGATAGTATACATGTATTTCAAAGATACAAAGGTCAAACTTATAACATCCCTCTTTTCGTCAGGGGTTAAAAAAGAAAGATAAACGTTTGCTAATAGACACCCAGATGTGTAATAGACACCCAGATGTGTAATAGACACCCAGATGTGTAATAGACACCCAGATGTGTAATAGACACCCAGATGTGTAATAGACACCCAGATGTGTAATAGACACCCAGATGTGTAATAGTGTTGCTAACCTAGAGAGCTAAGACGAACCCTAAAAACTCAAACAACCTAAGGGCTACCGTTGGTTGTATTTGTAGTTCCACAAACTTAACATTTTAAACTAATTTACCTACAACGAAAATTAAAATAAACTTGTACATTTTAACATTACCCGTAACTTTGAACTAACAAGGCCCTAATTAGCGAAACGTTATCGTGTAAGGAACATTTGGCTTAATAACTTTATAATTAAACATGCGTGTAAATGTTCTACGGTAAGGAACACGGGGTTTGGGTAATAAACGTGTTTAAATCCAAGCTAAAACGAATTTAACTAAAACTTAAAATTAATAATAGATAAGTACATTAATATGATTGTAATAATAAATCTAAAACACAAACATACAATACAATAAAAAAATATACGGAAAGAAATACGGGTCCACGTAACGGGAGACGAGCTGTCGGTAGGCCGCCAACAAGATGGAGCTAAGACCTAGTAAAGATTGCGATACCGCGGTCGATGCGGAAAGCACAACACCGGTCTGAGTGGAGAGCCTCGGGGGAGGCCGCCGGCCAGCAGTGGACGTCAATGGGCTGACATGATGATGATGAAAAAAAAACACAATCACTCAAACAATCCGCCACCGCCACCGCCAACAAAAACACTAAAATAATCCTCTAAAGCCATCAATTTTATGGCCTACCACAAATGTGAAGTCGGTGCTTCATTCAAAGAATAGGTATTCCGCTCTCACCGCACCGATTTCATATTTGTAGTAGGCCATAAAACTGATGGCTTTAGAGGATTATTTTATGTGTTTTTGTAGGCGGATTTCACATAATTTAAACTGCTGTAAATATCCAAGACTCGAGAACAAACATTCGTATTCATGATACAGACATCTGCCCCGACCGGGGATCGAACCCGGGACCTCAAGCTTCGTAGTCAGGTTCTACTAGACCATCCGGCCGTAAATCCTAACTAATATTATAAATGCGAAAGTAACTCTGTCTGTCTCTCTGTCTGTTTGTTTGTTACCTCTTGACGGAAAAACCGCTGCACCAATCTAGGTGATATGTGGCAAGAAGATAGTTTGAACATTGAGGAATAACGTAGGCCACTTTTTATTCGGGAAAATTGTATAGTTCCCGCGGGATAGCGATAACAGAAATCTGCGCGGACGAGGTCGTGGGCAACAGCTAGTGGGAAAATAAATAAATAAATGGAATGGTATGTTCATTTCATAACACACAAACGGCTGGACGGATATTAATCCAATTTGGAACGGAGATAGCTTATACCCAAAATAAAAACACGGGTTATCTTTTATCCCGGGAAATTGCACAGATCCCGCGGGATACTGATAACGTAACCCACAGGCATAAAGCCGAGCTTACACCAGAGCGTCTAGTGTAATCAACGGTAAAAAAAAAACCGTCTCGATCGCGTTCGCGTTCACGTCTAAATTACTATGAGCACACTAGTGGCACGTATCGACAAAAAACAATTCTCATGCTATCCGGGTATCACCGCACAGTGTTTGATAGCACTCAAAAAATTTCCCTATGCTGTTTATCGCATAAATCGATCAAGAAATGCATTTTAAATGCAAGACTAGAATACCCACGTGCCTATATCAAATACTTTTTTTTATAAAAAATAATTTATGATTCGTGACCTTGACGTTGAAATGAGATGAAATAAATTCTGTAAGCGTATCTGATGAAGATATATTTTCTTGATTAATGTAGTTTGATAAAGGACCTATAGGCGCATATTTTCCAGTTTTTTTTTTTGGAGAATCATCTCTAGTTACCGAGTTATAAATTTTTATTCAGAGTTTTGTTTACATTTTTTTTCTCCCAAAAACCTCAAAAGTGCGACTTGTGACCGGCACTGAAAGATTCCTCTTGATTAGGTCTATCAGTAATAAATAAATCACGTTCCATTATCGCGGCGATATCGCCGCGATTTTTTTTTTCAGTAATCTGCCCTCATTCTGGCACCGCTCTGCAGTCTGCACTCAGCTACGGCTGTCGCAGAATCCTACTAACGATTTTATTGAGGAAACCTCGGAATCTATTCACGGTGATCTATTTTCCGACGAAATTTTTTTTTCTCTAAGTTTTCTTTTGACAACTGTACCATTTGGTAGTTATTACTTCAATGCTGTTTTCGTACTCTATGTTTAAGTAAAGGGTTTTCTGAATACTTGCTTTTTTTGTACATGTTTTACCAACTATAGGTACCACTTTTTTATTTTTAATCCGTCTTAGCAACATTTTAGGTACCTGAAAATGTTTTTGGTGGGATGGTAATAATAAGTCCTTCTCCAGGGGATACTGACAGTCTCATATGTGTATCTTCATGTTTAAAGTAATTTTCTTTAATATTTAATAGGTAATTTAAACTCTATTTGGTCTTTCTCAGATACTTTTTTTTTTACTTTTTTGGATTAACTTTGATCGTCTCTTTACTAAGATTGCAAGAAGTATCTTCTCGTTTGAGTCCATTTTGTTAATGAAAAAGCCGGTAGCCGAGAGTAGATTGCTGCTAAAACATAATCGCGGCGTGCACGCCGCGGGCTACCGCGTGCTCGCCGCGATCTCGCTCCGCCGGTAAATCGCTGGAAAAAATCGCTTGTGTGAAAGAGCGACCGGCCCCTTTTTTTAATATTGAAAGGAAATACATTTTGCTGTTTTATTAGTATGTCCCTGAAAAAAAAATTAGTTCCATGTACATACTCACGAGCACGAGACTTTCGAAGCTGATCCTCGCGACCCCCCTGCATAAAGTCCGCGACCCCCCTGGGGGTCGCGACCCACACTTTGAAAAACACTGACCCAGACGCTTTGCAAACAGAATAATGCAAGTTGCAATACAATGCGAGGCCGTAAAGCGAACGAGTTTGGAGAGGGCGATCGACCGCCGCAATGTATTGCAACTTGCACGATTTTTCATGCAGGTCTTAACTCGGAGGCCCAAGCTGCGTAACGTTATCGAGAAATTGGTATGACGTTTAGAACAGCGCCCGCCCGTGATCGTATTTGGTACTAAAATTTAATACGAAGCTTCTCGATTTCGATACGATAACGTTACGCAGGATTCGAATATTCGTGCTCGGGCCTCTGCTTCTAGCTAGTGTCTATATAATTAAAATGAGAAGAAGGCTATGCATCGCTGTCTATTAACTATGCGCGTAGAGGGTGAAATATCAGGGACAATTGAAACCAATTGACCTAGTCCCAAACTAGACAAAGCCTGTACTATGGGTAATAGACAACGGATAAATATACTTACATAGATATATACATACTTATATACATATTAAACACCCAAGACCCGAGAACAAACATTCATATTCATCATACATACATCTGCCCCGACCGGGAATCGAACCCGGGACCTTAAGCTTCATGGTCAGGGTCTCTAACCACTAGGCTATCCGGCCGTAAATGCTGCGAATGTAGTTTAAGCTTAAAGTTAAGTTCTTCTAAAGTTAAGCCGTGGCGAAAAGCTAGTGGCCATTTCAAAACTATGGCCTTTCAAGCAAATGGTCGTGAGTTTTTCGTTATTTATGTGCGAAACTACAGGAGCTTTTCGGTGAAGGAAAACATCGCGCGGACACCACAAGGGAATTCAACGGAGCCTGCTTGGGAACTATTAATTATAGCCCAGTACTTCTCATACTGAGAGGAGCCCTGTGCCCAGCAGTGGGACAGTGGTACTGTGGGGAGGTAGCACTGATGCCCAACAGATATTCATCATGCAAAAAAAGTGCATTCGTATATTAGCCAATATACGTGTACCGGAGAGCTGCCGTCAGCACTATATAAACTACAAATTGTTAACCCTACCCTCAATCTACATATTGGAATCGGCACTTTTCGTACGTAAGCATCCAGACCTATTTAAGGCAAAAGTACAGAAATAAATTGTTATTTCCGAAATCTAATTTAGCAATGTTTAGAAATGGTCCACAATACAAGTGCATTCAAATAGCTAATAAAATCCCAGAACACGTTAAGCAAGAATCCCGCAATAGTATATTCAAAAATAAGTTAAAGACATTAGTAATCGAAAAATGTTATTACTCTGTCAACGAGTTTTTAAATTATGAAACCGCATAATAATTTTCTCTCTCTAGCAATTAAGTGATTATTAGTAAATAAAAATTCTCAAATATATTGACATCTAAATTATATTAATTAAATTATCAATTTTAATAACTCTTTGACTTAGAAAGTATCAACTTAGTAATTTAATTTAATTATATCATGCATGACTGAAAACTTATTGTAATTAATCACTTTTATATTACCATATTTTGACATCATATTACTCTAGATTTAGCTTTAATTAAGTATTATTGTGTGCCCTCACAGGGCGTCATGGACTGACTTACAAAAATGTAACATCTTTATTATAATGTACATGACTATACAATGAATAAATAAATAAATAAATAAATAAATAAATAAAAGAGGCTGGTGATGGTGATTATAAATTCAATTCGTTGTTTCATTACGAAACATTAGAAATCCGGCCCGATTCCCACGAAAGTGCAATCGCAAAAAACTTCCGACTTTTTTAAAACGGTTTTCATGTCCAAGTCCTAAATAGTTGGGGAACTTAAAAAATAAAGGCACGCCTTGAGTAGTCGAAAGCATATTTTTATCGCGAAACTCTTCAAAAACCGTTTCTCGGGAAACACAAAAAATCCATTAAAGAAGTTTTTAATGCCGCGCTAAGTTTTATCTTCTTTCTCTGTCTTGTCTCTTTGGGGGTGGTTCACACCGTAGCGTAAGGGGAGCAAAAAAATACTGAAATAAATATATACGTGTATTTTTTAAGAGTGTCGAGGATTCAAACCCCG
The DNA here is from genome assembly GCA_963691665.1 of Clepsis dumicolana. Taxonomy (NCBI): domain Eukaryota; kingdom Metazoa; phylum Arthropoda; class Insecta; order Lepidoptera; family Tortricidae; genus Clepsis; species Clepsis dumicolana. The sequence continues at coordinate 1,305,226 of OY829529.1, forward strand.
GCTCGCACCTCTGAGTTTTTCGGAATTTATGTGCGTAATTACGTTTGTAATTTATCATGACCTTAACCTGCACACTCCTGCGAAGCAATTCAATGCTGTGTGTGAAATTCCCAATCCGCACTGGGCCCGCGTGGGAACTATAGCCCAAGCCCTCTCATTCTGAGAGGAGGCCTGTGCCCAGCAGTGGGACGTAAATAGGCTGATGATGATGATTTTTTAAATGCCGTGGAACCTTAGAGCAGGAAAGGAATGGAGATGTTAACGCGCGATTTCCCCTCTGCCAAATCTCTAACATTAAGTCTGACCATAATGATCAGGGTCTGTTGATTGTGTGCGTGTTTTTCGCATTTGTGTGACAGCTTTGTTTCAGTGTGCGTTTGTAGGAACGTAACAAATTTTGACAGGAGCGTAGACGTATGTTCCTCGTCCCCCTCAAAAATTGGCAGAAAAATTGTAGTGCATAGATAAGCCAAAGGCGCCTCCCGTCTGTCTGCTTTATGCGTGGAACCCAAATGGATTCCATGGCACTTAATAAAGCGGATGTAGACTTAAAATGTGTTAAATGTCTTTCTTTCTGTCTTAAAAGTGCTTCTAAACTGTATAATCTTATTTAACCTGCTCATTTAGAGCAATTCACTGATGAGTGTGAAGTTTCCAATCTGCACGGGCTGCGTAGGTACTATATAGCCTCTCAATTTGAGAAGAGACCTGTGCCCACCACTGGAACGTTAAGATTATGAGTTACAATACATGTAGTTACCTATGGTATGCTATGGTAAAGCTATGTCAAAATTCCCTCCGGTGCAAAAAAGTCGCTTTTTAGAGCTAAATGTTCAATAACGCATATTTCAGTGGGGGCCGAAAGTTTCAGATTTCGCCCCCTCTTCAATTTAGAATTCGTCCTCAGATTTTTCCTTTATTTCCCCGTAAGGGGATAATTGAAAGCGATTGGGAAATTATTTGCAAAGTTTCGATGCAAGATTGCTTTGCAAAGTTGAACGTAAAGAGAGGAAATGTTGCCAAAATAAATTATGCGAAGGTGCTATCAGTTTCGAAAACAGGGTTTCAGTTCTTAAGATTGAATAACCTAACCAACTTAACCTCTTTTGTAACCCCCGACGAGAAAGAGGGGTGTTATAAGTTTGACATGACACTGTGTCAGTGTATCTGTGTGTCTGTGTATCTGTGTATCTGTCTGTGGCATCATAGCTCTTAACCGGATTTACCGAATTCGATGCGGTTTTTTTAAACGAAAGCTGTTTAATCGGGATGGTTCTTAGCTAAGTTTCATTAAAATCGGTTAACCGGTTTTTGAAATATTGAACTTTGAAATGACAATGTCGGGGGTTTTTCAACTTTTCTAAGTTGGTTAGGTTATCGTCGGGAGTTAAAAATAGGATATTATTTGATGGCCGTACAAAATTGAAATGGCAATTTTACCCACCTTATGCAGAATAAAATTGGGTCGACATAGGTTGTACAGTCACAGTCGGAGTCATATGTTTAGTACCTAGTCACTTTAATTGCTGTGATAGTTTCGTATGACAGTTTAAACATGACGTTAAATAGAGATGGTATTGAAGTGTAAATATGTATATACAAATAATAAATATTTAGATATCGTAAGCCCGAGAATTTTAGTCACCGCTGAGATTCAAAAATACGAACTTTTTAGAAATCATTGGATTCAGTCATCAATACTCGACCCCCAGAAATGATCACATTCTCACCTTGCAAATGAACGTGTTGAAAGTTTAAAAAAAAAACACCCTAAAAGGACAGACCTCTTTGTCGTTGAAGAAAAACTTTTAATATTAAGCTGCAAGATAAATGCAATATTTCATCTGGAATCTAACGAAACGGCCAGAAAGTTAATTAAATCCTATCTTATCTGGGGCGGAATTAAAACTTGAAATTAAATTGAGATGCCGCGAGTTCGGCACTCATTGCGCGCTGGATGTTATGTAAGTTCCGTGCCGTTCGCTAAGAGCAGTAATGGTTTTGACATGAACAATAAATCCTATCCTAACTAATAATAATATAAATGCGAAAGTAACTCTGTCTCTCTGTCTGTCTGTTTGTTACCTCTTCATGGAAAAACCGCTGCACCAATCTACATGAAATTTGGTAAGAAGATATTTTGAATGTTGAGGAATAACATAGGCTACTTTTTATTCGGGTAAATTGCATAGTTCCCGCGGGATAGCGATAACCGAAATCTACGCGGACGGAGTCGCGGGCAACAGCTAGTAACAAATAAATAAATAAATAAATATCATGCGACAATTGACACCAATTGACCTAGTCCCAAATTAAGCAGAGCTTGTGTTATGGGTACTAGACAACGGATAAACATACTTATATAGATTAATACATACAGAAATACATATTAGACATCTAAGACTCGTGAACAAACCTTCGTATTCATCATACAGACATCTGCCCCGACCGGTGATCGAACCCGGGACCTCAAGCTTCGTAGTCAGGTTCTCTAACCACTAGGCCATTCGGTTTTAATTATTATGTTCTAGTAGTAGCTTGCCGTGAAAGCCGCGACAGCCTAGTGGTTTGACCTATGGCCTCTCAAGCAGAGTGTCGTGGGTTCAAACCCCGCCTCGCATCTCTGAGTTTTTCGGAATTTATGTGCGGAATTACATTTGTAATTTATCATGAACTTTTTGGTGAAGGAAAACATCGTGAGGAAATATGCACACACCTGTGAAGTTCCCAATCCGCACTGGGCCCGCGTGGGAACTATAGCCCAAGCCTTCTCATTCTGAGAGGAGGCCTGTGCCCAGCAGTGGGACGTAAAAAAGTCTGGTGATGTGATGTGAGTAGTCACTATGTCACAAAAAACCATGTACCTACCCCATGCAGCGATGGGACGGTAGACATTATATGGGAAAATAATCGGCCAAAATTTGATACACACTGGCAAGTGGGCTGAGGTCGTGGGCTCGAGCCCCGGCAAGCACCTCTGGGTCTTATGGCATTTAAGTGCGGAATCACAGTTGCAATTCATCATGAGCTTTTCGGTGATGGAAAACATAGTTAGGAAGCATGCCCGGCTGAGCACCCGTGAAGCAATTCAATGGCGTGTGTGAAGTTCTCAATCCGCACTTCTTACTGGTGGTTATAGTCTAAATAGTCTATTTAAGTAAATGAGCTGGTGATGATGATGATTACTAGCAGGTGTTTAATAATAACCTAGCCAACTTAGAAATGTTGAAAAAACTCTAACATTGTCATTTCAAAGTTCAATATTTCAAAAACGCGTAAACCGATATTAATGAAACTTAGCTAAGAACCATCTCGATTAAGCTAGGTTTTGATTTAAAAAAAACGGCATCGAAATCGGTCCACCCGTTTGGGAGCTATGGTGCCACAGACAGATACACAGATACACAGACGCACAGATACACATGTCAAACTTATAACTTATAATCTTTTAATTCGACGACCGGATAGCGTAGTGGTTAGAGACCCTGACTATGGAGCTTGAGGTCCCCGGTCGGGGCAGATGTTTGTCAATGTTTGTTCTCGGGTCTTGGATGTTTAATATGTATTTAAGTATGCATTTATCTATATAAGTATGTTTATCCGTTATCTAGCACCCATAGTACAGCCTTTGCCCAGTTTGGGACTAGGTCAATTGGTGTCAATTGTCCCATGATATTATTATTTATTAATTAACCGCCCTAGATACATAATCATAACACATCAAAACTCTGCATTTCACACTGCATTTCCTAGTATAAACTTGACCCTAACTTAAAGTAAGGAAAATTGTGTGGCTTGCATTACATTGCGTGGCGGCGAAGCGAACATTGTAGAAGTAGTTGCTCTACAGCCGCAATGTAACGCAACTTATAAAAAAATCTTGATAGTGTAGAGTACCGGGCTTACAATTAAAACAGCACGCTACGTTAAAGTTTCGCTGTAGCAACTAGAACTTTATTTTCTTTCTGTTCGGAAGCTCAATTACCTAGCTGATATATTTACCTGAAACAAAGTGAAATGTTTAAATTAGTACGTTCTGTAGTCTTGTCTGTGAAAAAGGAAGAACTAATGTCTCACAGTTATATGGTACTGTGGGAAAGAACACCCAATGCAATAGCCTTATCGACGACTTATAGCCTAGATGTTAGAGACCCTGACTATGAAGCTTGAGGTCCCAGGTACGATCCCCGGTCGGGGCAGATGTTTCATGTGATCAATCAAGATGAATACGAACGTTTGTTCTGAGGTCTTGGATGTTTAATTATGTAGGTACTTGAGGTATGTAGTTATCTACATAAGTACGTATGCTTATCCGTTGTCTAGTACCAATTATACAGGCTTTGCCTAGTTTGGGACTACGCCAATTTGGTGTCAATTGTCCCATGATATATTTTTTTAAACAAGCTGCGGTAGCCCTGTAGATTAAACCATAAAAAATAATAACAATAACAATTTACATGTTTAAGCATTAATCCCATTAAATACTACCCTGTCATGACAACTCAGCGATCAACATTTTATTCAGCAAATAGGCAGTTGAATGCTCTTTTACACGTCATTTTTTGAGCCTACCAACGGTTTCGGAAAGACCATGATTGCCAAGAAGAATGCGCCGCAAGAAACTTGGCACAAAGTAATTTTAAAAAAAAGTTACATTAGCTCTTACAATACATAACAACAGATGAAAAAATATAAAGAAAACTTACTGTATCATTAGAAAATACAGAAAAAAATACAGTATTTTAGAAACAAGTGTAAAAATAATGTCATGTCAACTCAGCACTTACATTAAAGTTAAAATTGTCTTAGTAAGTAAGTACAGTAATGAGGTAGGTACACGATTCCTGATTAATACTTTCCCACTGAACCCTTTCTACGAAAGCAGAACTTGTCAAAACTTCCTTTTTCCTTGTTAGACCACACACGCCCGCATCTTTAATTCCAGCGGCGAGTTGCGAACTCAACAACTCTAATGCCCGGTCTATCGTTTTACGCGAACTATACCGAAGTCGGCTTAGCCGGGCTGCGAAGTTTTGGGTACGGCGATTGTCATTAATATACTTGAGGCGTTATAAGTATGTTTTACAGGGAGAGCAATCCAAACGGGTCAGTAAGCGAAAGTGTGAAACTACAATAATGTCTGGAACTATTAATATCTAATAATAAACAAAAATTTTTTTAGGATTCAAAACTACTTATTTCAAGTAAGCACAAACACACATTTCAATTCAGAAAATACACAATCAGTCACGAGCTGTCGGTAGGCCTCCAACAAGATGGAGCGACGACCTAGTAAAGATCGCGGGACCGCGGTGGATGCGGAAAGCACAAGACCGGTCTGAGTGGAGAGCCGCGGGAGAGGCCGCCGGCCAGCAGTGGACGTCAATCGGCTGACATGATGATGATGATGACAATCAGTCAAGCAAACCGTCACGCGTCATTCCAGGCGCAAAAGTGCCCAACACACTTGCCGCATTAAGCAAAATTAAAATAAATTAATAATAAATTTAGAAAATAGCTCCCCCGCGGCATGGCCCCAAAGATGCTGGCAGCATTTCCTCGCTGTATCGCGATGCTGATACGTTGTGCAAGGAAGCTGCCTTTTTGAAATGTCATTTCTTGTCTCGAATGCCAAAATCAAGTAAAATCAAGATTTTGTTCAGCAGGTAGGCCAATAAATGCTCTTTCACAAGTAATTTTTGCGCCTACCAGCACTTTCTGAAAGACCGCAATTTCTGAAACTTGGCACTAAATCATTTTTAACTGACTTCAAAAAAGGAGGAGGTTCTTAGTCCATCAGTTTTATAGCCGAGCACAAAATAATAAGTCGGTGCTTCTATCAAAGTACATGCACCGTACCGCCTTCAAGTTTTGTGCTAGGCCATACTAAAATCTGACGACTGTAAAGAAGTTTTACTTTCTTCTAAAAGCAACTTGCAGTAGCTCTTAATACACAACCACAAATTAAATATATAAAGAAAGCTGTCAGACAGTTAACCGTAAATATTTTAGCAAGTGACACTCGGTATAATGAATGCCTAAGAGTCCCAACATTCATTAAAAACGGAGCACAATATAAAAAGTCAAGTAAAAAGATGTCATTACAAATTTGACTGAGAAAACGTTCCAAATTGGCTGTATCCGTTACCACAGCGAATTGGTAACCAGTTCGGTCACAGTTACCGAAGCGTGCTCACACGTAACCCCAGCCCAGTCACCGATTACAAGCGTGCTCCAACTCGTATGGGGGTGTTTGAGGCACGGATAATGTTGCCAGATGGAATATTCAAAAAAACCAAAATTTTATTCAGCAAATAGGCAGATGAATGTTCTTTTTCACGTAATTTTTTTTAGTCTACCAGCGCTTTCGGAAGGACCACTGCCAAGAAGAATGCGCTGCAAGAAACTTGGCACAAAGTAATTTTTTCTAAAAACAAGTTCCCTTAGCCCTTTCAATATGTACATAACCACAGATGATTTACGTAAAGAAAAGTATAAGAAGACTGGAAAAAATAAATTTTCATGTGGCATAAATAAACGAATTTGTCAAATGGAACATAGTTATGTGAAACGATCTTTTAGCTATTAGACGTATGACAGAGGCAGGATCGACAACGCGTGCGTAATACTGGCGTTGCGAGCGTTTAAATCCTGCGGCAATTGCTTGATTGGCATCAACAAGAGTCTATATATAACCATGTCCAGTTTTTTGTAATCTCATAGTTCTGATTTGTGGCGTTTAATAAAGTATAATTTGTCACAAGTTTAAGTAATTATCCGGGGTCTCAACCAAGTCTTAAAGTATATCATTTCGCACATTAATTGAGAAAAACACTGAGGTGCGAGCCGAGGCTCGAACCCACGACCCTCTGCTCGAGAGGCCATAGGTAAAACAACGGCTTTTTTATAATTTTTAACAGTGCACTGCACCCGAAAGTCCCAATATTTAAGGGAAACACTCCGCCCCTGGCAACCCTACTCCGCTATTCGAGTCACGTGCCGCAGTCGAGATTCTAAACTTTTTTGTTTCATTTATTAAACCTTGACACATTCCCGAAGTTTCCCGAGGAATTTAGGACGTGTCAGGATTTAGGGTGATATCTTATGTTATCTTATCTTTCATGTTCACGGTAAAAAGGCTAGTAATTGCTGAGGCTAGCGCGTTGCCGGCATTTTAAAACAAGCTATTGCGTGTTGACGCAATTTATAAAAAATCTTTAGAATCTTTATGAAAAGAAGAATCTTTTTAAACAGTCAAAAAAAGTCTTATATAATTATCGAGCCTGACCAAAAAATTTTACGAAGATCAGTCGGATTATTTTTGAAATTTTTTCGTTAAGTACTTAAAAAAAAAAAAAAAAAAACGAATCGGTTAAGAAATGCAACCCGTAGAGGAGAAACAACCGGAAATACATTCCAAAGCGTTTTTGTCCAAGCTGAAACAAACACGCTTTGCTCACTTCGTTCGCTAGGTCAATGAATGTTTCGTACTAAAACCCTGTACCAATTTAAAATATGCACTAGACTAAAATTTCAGGTCATTTCGAACTGTCAATTCCACAAGCCAAACTCACTCGAAATTTCAATACAACTGTTAATTGCAACATTTCAACTCGTAATCCAGACTATAATTCATAATTAATTCACCGAACAACCTAAACGCAAAATCTACTATTTATTCACGAGTCCAAAAATCCAGTGTCAGTGTAAAATGACCCTTTTCACTGAGTAACAAAGCCTATAGTACCCCGGAGGCAGTGCAGATGGAAATATCTTTCTAAAATCGAGGATTAGGCACAATGGTTTCGATTTTTTTGTCTAGACCATTGTCAATTAGTCGGGCAGATCGTCTGGATTACGTTGGAGCGTCAGCAAAACAGTCGGAAACGATTCGGATATAAATTAACGTTAAAAAGTGTTCTTAAAACGTTAACAAGGTGAAATAGTTAAATAATAATAAGTCATTTATTGCGAACACACATCGCACGCTTCGAATTAAAGTGACTCAATTCTAAATACGTGATAAATCTTAATTAAACTTTGCAGGTTTAGATTTTAAATTCAATTTTGCAATATGTCGTATTAAGAATTGAGTCACTTTAATTCTAAGCGTGCGACATGTCCACAGATAGTTAGTAATTTTACCTTATATTTAAATAATTCCATAGCATTAAGTTTAAAACAATTGACTACACGAAAAAGCCACTGATACTTAGGTACATAATAGGAGAAGAAATCTTAGTGACATTATTATTTTGTTTGTCAATAAAATTCAGTCAAACGTTTATTTGCCTCAAGTCTTGGGGTTTTACGTAGGTACCTACTTTATGCAAAAGTACATTTAAAATATTAGCTTGTCGGCGAAGCGAAACCTCGAGAGCAAACTCACATGACACACACGTCTGCAAAGACATTCAAGACTGTTTCTGAAGTTTTATATCCGCATTAGGCCCCACACGAGAATCTTTCTCAATCTGATGATGATAGAAAACCTAATCCCAGGAGGGAGGCAATCTGGAGGCGAGTTGAGATTATGCTTAATAAAAAAAAGTATTTTTTCTGCTAACTATACCATTAATTAAGTACCTGCTACCTTTTTCGACTGACAAATTACTAATTGCTGCAACGAATGTTCGGCTAATGAAGGCTCTTCACTCTATCACTAAAATATTCAAACGAGATCCGGAATTTCACGGAAGGATATTCGGTTTTTAGGAACGGTACTTGAGCGCCTAGCGTAATCGACGATCAAAAGATACGTCTGGATCGCGGTAGCGTTAACGTATCAAATATAGGAGAGCTCTTTAATTGAGTTCATAGATGGCTCTCCAATTGACACGTGAATTTCAATAATTGACACCCTAAAATGAAAACAACTTCGACTTCGACTTGTTTAGTTGTTCCATGGGAGAATTTGAAAGGGTCAGAGTAGACATACTATGTTCTGACAAACTTTGATGCAATGTATTTCGTAATATTAAGACTAATTTGTACGCAATTTTAATTTTAATTTATTTTTCAATTTGACTTGACCATTATCAATTTTATTTTGATTTTGATATTAATTAATTTAATTTGTTTTTTTTTTTTCAATTTGCTGTACTTTTTATTTTGTTTTTTATATTTAATGATGACAATGAACAAATGAGCTGCAATTAACATAGGCATAAGATTTTCATTGCTACTAACAAATTTAATTATCGATTTAAATTGAAAAGACACTATTGCATTGGGTTATCCTGTAATAATAGTTGTTATGTCTGTGAATAAATAAATAAATAAAATAAAACATAAATTCAAGGACAACCTTGTTGCTGTTAGGTATTTTGTTTTTTTTTCTGTTTCGGGAAGAGGTGTTATTACTGAGGCGTGATGTCTAAGAGTATTTACATATGGATGAGCATAATATTCACTTTCGCATGGATTACGGATTTTCTCACATTTTGTTTATTCGAGTGAGCAAGCAAAAAGATGGACAGTAGAGATACGAACACTGCGCGCCAAAACAGCCGTGCGCTCCCAGAGGAAGGACTACAGAAACATGTCAGGGTAAACTCTACATATTGAGTGAACTCTACATACGTGAGTGATCCGGCTATTTCACATTTGAGTGTCACGGTAGTTTCATCATCACCAGCCTTTTTTACGTCCCACTGTTGGGCACAGGCCTCTCAGAATGAGAGGGATTGGGGCTATAGTTCCCACGCGGATCCAGTGCGGATTTTCGATAACGTCACTACTCGATTACGTTACGTAGGATTCAAATATTCGTGCTCGGGCCTCATCGTAAAGAAGTAACAAACAATACACATTTTACACTTTGTTACGCCATGCATTAGCCAGTCACAGCCAGCCAATGCCGAGCCAAGCCTTGCCAGCCTACCCCCCAACTGATCCTACCTGCAGAGGGTCGAGCACAACTTTACGAATGCTGCGTAACGTAAAATCGAATAGTAAACGTTGTCGAGTTTGTATGACATTTGGAACAGCGCCCGCCCGTGAGCGTATTTGGAATTAAAATTTAGCATGAGGTTTCTCGATCTCGATACGATAACCGTAACGTTACGCAGCATTCGTAAAGTCGTGCTCGACCCTCAGTTGATTTCTCGGTTGATTTTTGCTACCGATTACTTGGTTAAGCGGAACTTATGTCCAATTGTTAATTTAAATGTGCTTAAGACACAATTAAAAATCAGTGTAAATGCCATTTCGTTTCCTTATTTATCTCTACTATTTACAGCTAATAATATCAATATTTAGTATGGTTTCAGTTAGGCTTTTTCTGCCGACTGTACATGATTGACAGACAGACAGATCTGAATGGTTTCGGCAACACAATCGAGCCATCCTCGCAATGACTACAATGTGGCTGAACGGTACACGGATGAGGGAATAGAGAGGAGAAGCTGAAATTTAAATGATTATTTCAAAGTTGCAAAGTTGCAGTTTTCTTTCTCAAAGAATCAGCATCGCTACTCAGCGAGGAAACGCTGCCAGTCTCTTGGGCACCATGCCGCGGGGGCCTTATTTATATTTAGTTTAGTTTTAACTTTTAGTTTAATCAGTTTTAACTCGGATTTAATGTCAGTGCAAATTGCTTTTGTTATGTAAGTGAATGTATTTTTCCTATTAGTATTGCAACTGTGATGACAGCAATAAAAATTACTATGAAAACGTTGTGAGAAGCTATTTGCTGCGCCTTGTCGTGGCGCGAGCAGAGACGCGCACAGTGTGTGTGTGTGTGTGTGTGTGTGAGCCATGCGCTCCCCGAGGAAGTAAGTGCTACGAATTAGTTCAAAACATGTAGGGCTCTCATTCTGAGCTGAGGCCTGTGCCCAACAGTGGGACGTAAAATAAGTCTGGCAGTGTGGTGATGTCGGGCTAAACTCAACTTATGAGAGTAATCCGCTTATTTCACTACGTTTTCTATCATTTTGGTATATTTTTTTAACATCTCCACATTCTGCCCTCCCATGGCAGCCCTGGATTCCTTCATCGCCTGCACGCGACAGATGCAACTATTAGTTTTTTGACATGTCACTACGCACTGCGGCAGTATTACACTTTTTTGACAGTGACATCAATTTTATATTTTGTGTCACCACAGGCTTTAAGTAGCGTTTACCGCCCGCTACGCTCGAGCGCAATAAAATCTACTTCCTGTATAAAAATTTGTGCTCTACGTGTTGCAAAAAACTGGCTAAATGCGAGTGGGAACCGCGCACCGAGGGTTCTGTACCACCAGTATTTAACACTACGTAATTTTTAAAAGTGTTTTTTGTAGGTTTTATTATTTTTTGTCACAGCGGTCATACTAAATACATACTCTGGGATAATGTAAAGTGTCTTTTTGTTAACAATATTTAGGTAAAGAAATAGACCAAAACACAAGATTCTTGTACGGGGTCCATTAACTTACCAACACCATGGACTTCGGGTTATCACTTGAAAACGTCCGAACCAAAATACCACTAATTTGCAAAAGATACCACCGAATCGAGTATCACTCAGTCTTAGTTTGGTCGAACGACAGCGCTATGACGTATAGCTGTCATCGAAAAATGCCGTGTTGTAGAGTCGAGGAAATTAATTTCTGACCCACCATAGAACATTTTTTTCATAGTAAACGTCATAACGATTTTCCTTGTCAAGCAATGCGATGTCACTATGACGTTTACTGTGAAAAGGTTCCATGGTAGGTCACGAATTAATTTCCTCGACTGTACAGGAACACGTTTTTCGTGAATTTTATATACTAGACTCAAAAAATAATTAAACGTGTTAATAAGTCAACGATAGAGACCCATAATTGATAACTAAACTTCATTTTATTTTTTTTATTTGTGGTTTTAGCGCCTATAGTAAATAAATAAATAAATAAATATCACGGGACAATTTGACACCAATTGACCTAGTCCCAAACTAGGCAAAGCCTGTACTATGGGTACTAGACAACGGATAAACATACATATATAGATAAATACACACTTATATACATATTAAACATCCAAGACCCGAGAACAAACATTCGTATTTATCATACAAACATCTGCCCCGACCGGGATTTGAACCCAGGACCTCAAGCTTCATAGTCAGGGTCTCTAACCACTAGGCTATCCGGTCGTCAAAATATAGTAATACACATAAGGAGATAGAAGAACTACTAAAGACACCGATATAGCTCAGAAAATTGCACACCTTAAGTGGCAGTGGGCGGGGCACTTTGCTTGCAGAACCGATGGCCGTTGGGGCCGTAAGGTTCTAGAGTGGCGACCGCGTACCGAGAGGCGAAGTGTTGGTGCCTCCTGCAAGGTGGACGGACGATCTGGAAAAGATCTCGGGAAGCCATTGGCTGCGGGTAGCATAACACCGATTGTCGTTGAGATTCTTGGGGAAGGCCTATGTACAACAGTGGACGGTTTGTATGATGACCGATTGATATGATGATGATACAAAAATTTGAACCTTCAGGCTATTAATGGTTCTAAAGATACAGAGGGTCAAGCACGACTTTTCGAATCCTGCGTCACGTAAAAACGAATAGTAAACGTTGTCGAGTTTGTATGACGTTTGGAACAGCGCCCGCCCGTGAGCGTATTTGGAACAAAAATTTCGTATGAGGTTTCTCGATCTCGATACGATAACCGTAACGTTACGCAGGATTCGACAAGTCGTGCTCGACCTACAGCCCTGACAACGGCGGATGGATGGATGGAGAGCTGAGTCTTAGAAATAGGGTCTGTTGTTGGTACCTTTTCAAAACGTAAAATTCCTTTGAATTAATGAATGAATGATAGTTTATTCGCTGAATATGGTTACAATGGGTGGAATATAAATAGTGCTTAGTATCTAGCATATTCTGCTGGAAACCGGTGTGCGAATTTTACACATTTCTATAACTAACTAGGTATTTTTATTGCCCTAAAGTTATTAGGGTAACAAACTTAAAGTAAGGAAGGAAGTATGGCTACGGGTAAATACCCCAAACAGAAGAAAATCTCGATCAGAAACCTAACATACTTAATTGATAAAGTTTGAAGTATTTAATATCTGTTATATCTACATGAACTTTTCGATAGGAATTCTTTGATTGAATAAAAACATTGTTCGGTTAACCATAGTTTGAGTACTTTATAGAACTGTTCAGCAGGTAAGCTGCTTATTTGCGTGGTATTGAGTTATAAATCAGTGACGCCATATAATAACAGTTGTCTCTATATAATTTTAGTTTTGGTCGAGGCATTTTGAGAGGCAGATGGGTTTTAAGCTCTTTTGTTTCTGTTGTCTCTTAATTCGAAAAGTGAAGTGTTCTGTTTGACGAACTTGCTTATTATTTTATTAGCAAGTATAAAGTAAACATTACGCATTGCTGAAATGATATCGGAATCTAGATGGCATTGAATTAAGCCGACCCACTCAGACAGAAAGCCTGATAGTTCCGTCTGAATAGCTGAATTACAATGTACCACTACACAGCAGAACACCTTTATATAACTTCTTTACAACTCAAAGTTTTATGTGAACCAAAAGGTTCAAGTGGGTCACCTGATGGTAAATGATCACCACTGTCCTTAGACGCGCGCAATCCCGGAGGGTTACACACTCTAGGTGTTACAGACAGTCCGCTATGCAGAGCCTGCATGGAGGCGGACGAGACAGTGGCTCACGTTCTAGTGGAATGCTCTGTGGTGGCGGAATACAGGGCACTGCACCTCGGGTCACCGGGGTCGCTCCAGGAGGTCGCCAGCAACGTGAAGAGTCTGCTTTGCTTCCTCCAGGAACTGGGCTGGCATGAGCAGTGCCGTCAGCCCCCTCGCGCAAAATAGGCGCAAACTAGTCGTCGAGTTGCGGGAAATAGCCCGTGCTACAATTACAATTTACAACAACATCGAAGGGTTCGCAGATGCGTGATAAAAACTTTTTTTTCTTTTTTAATACGACAAGGAAGGCAAACGAGCAAGTGATCACCTGATGGTTAGTGATCACCACTGCTCATAGACACCCGCAACCCCAGGGGCATGCATCTGCAAACCCCTAGGGTGCGTTGCCAACCTAGAGAGCTAAGATGAAATGGCTCTTGTGCCCGTAATTACACCGGCTGTCTTACTCTCCACACCGGAACACAACAGTGCAAGCACGGCTGCTTAGCGGCAGGATTACCAAGTAAAACGGTGGTAGCGATCCGGACGGACCTTGCACAAGGTCCTACCACCCATAGGTATGTATGTATGTATGTCTAATTCTTTGGCATGCTCTACAGCCTAAACCGTTTGACGGATTTCAACGTATGAGGTGTAATGACACCTTGGATTCGCCTCAGTTGTAGGAGTGACATTGAGTACCTGTATTGTTAGGTTGTTAGGTACCCAACGTTAAGTATAGCTTAATTGGTGGAGCGTGGTACGGATTACCGAGGTTGCTGGTTCAAGTCCAGCTGCTTAACGGATTTTTCTTTGCATTGTCATTGTACCTGTATTGTTTCCCAGAATTGCAATCGGGTTTTCTGTTTTTAATTTTAAGTTGGCTAGGTTAGTTCAAATAGTATAATTTTATTCAATAAAAACAACCAACCACAAATAAATAAACAAATATCATGGGACAAATTGACACCAATTGACCTAGTCCCAAACTAGGCAAAGCCTGTACTATGGGTATTAGACAACAGATAAACATACTTATATACATAGTAAACATTCGTATTCATCATACAAACATCTGCCCCGACCGGGTTGCGAACCCGGTACTTCAAGCTTCATAGTCAGGGTCGCTAACCACTAGGCCATCCGGTCGTCAAACAAAAAAAAAACACAAAAAATAATAACAAATAAACAAACTAAAGATTAGCGCTAGGCTTCGTCAATAGTATCAATGACAGAAATGAACAATAGAATGAACATATAAAGTGGTATCCGCAACATGGTTCGTCAATAATACTAACTCTCCCCTCCCTGTATCGTGCCCGGCTCAAAGGTCCCCATTATACTGGCTGCATTGCCTCGCTGGACTGCAATGGAAACCTGGTGAACCAGCCACGACCCAGAGCGGGGATCGCAGCCCCTATCCCCGTGTCGGCGACCTAGCTCTCTAAATAAATCTAGGGCCTCCGAACCCCAAGGCCCAGCTGTCTCGACCGCAACCGGCACACAGTTCTAATTCCAATAGTTCAAATTGTAATCTGTCATTTTGTAAAGTTAGAGGAATATTGACAGGCCTTCTGTGATTTTGTATAGTACAGTCAGATTCTCATTAAGATGGACGGTGCCGAGGGCTTTAATTTAATCCTTCTGATACTCCTACTAAATTAATTAAATGCATGGAAATCATACGAGTTTCTTGTGCTAGAGACTGGAGAACTATCCAGTTAATGTCATTAGTGGTTAAAACGTTTGGGGCAATAAAAAGTATTTCAATTTTATGACGAGTAATTTATGTTCAGATTTATGACAAACAGTCGCTTCTTATTCATTATCAAGATATTCAACAATGCATGCCTGTGAGCGTATTTCGATCTAAAATTTAGAAGTTTCCCGTTTTCGAAACAATGACGTGACGTTACGCAGGATTCGAATATTCGTACCCGGGCCTCTGTGCCCAACAGTGGAATATAATAGGCTGGAATGATGATAACAACTGAATGGGGTAAGACAAATCTTTTAAATTTCTCAGCACAATAAAACATTAGGTACTTACAAGGGTAGTAAAGACAACGTAAATAAATTCTCCTTCTATCGGGTATATTGTCAAACAAAATGGCCTCCTTCCGCCACATTACTCATATTAGAGAGCTTTATTCAAACGCATATCTTTTAAGGAAAGATAAGATAACGGACATAAATCTTGCCGTATCTCCCTAAGGGACGTAAAAAGGGAATAAAGGTTCAAATACTTGATTTGCAACAAATTTTTTTTAGAGGGATCGCGAGGGGATAATATTATCATATAATATATCATATATATCACCAGCCTTTTTTATGTCCCACTGCCGGGCTCAGGCCTCCTCTTAGAATGAGAGGGCTTGGGCTATAGTATAGTTAGTATAAAAGCTTATGATAAGTTACAGAATAGTATAAGTAATTCTGCACATAAATTCCGAAAAACTCAGAGGTGAGAGCCGGGGGTTTAAACTCACGACCCTCTGCTTGAGAGGCCATGGGCCAAATCACTGGGCCATCAATGCTTTTAAAAAAAAAACGTTTTGGATAATTATTGGTACACGTCTGTGGCCGGTGTTTTTTAATGAGAGAATTAATCCAAACTATAATATAATAAAACGACAAAGTAACTTACTCTATCTGTCAAGTTTTGTTTAAGGTTTGGTTATCAAAAGCAAATAACGGAACCCTTTTATATTAATTTCACTGTCCGTCCGTCTGTATGTCTGTCATTGACGTAGAACAAAGGAATTTGGCTCGAAGGGCTCACGACGCAAATCATGGTAAAAAAAAATAAAAATCTTAACTCTCGCTGCCTCGTTCTTTTGTCTGATTTCGTTTATTAAGACAATATGTCCAAAAAAAATTTACAATACATAGCATTGACTTACCAACACCACGGACTTCGGGTTAGCGCTTGAAACCGAACCAAAAGACCACTAATTTGCAAAAAAGACCACTAACCGAGCGCCAGTCAGTCTTAGTTTGGTCGAACGACAGCGCTATGACGTATGGCTGTCTTCGAAAAATGCCGTGTTGTACTGGGACACATTTTTCGTGAATTTTCTACTAGACCCAAAGTCCATGGTGTATGCAAGTTAATGATACATAGTGATACAGTTATCTAAAACATGACTAAGTACTTACCAAAAATAATTTTACCCTTATAAACTACGAGGGGCGGCTGAAAAGTAATCTACCTAACAATGATACAAAAGACTGTCGTGGCTAAATTTTTTTTATTTTTCTACATTGTCCCCTGCTAGTAAAATGCACTTATTAAATTTTTCAAATATTGAATTTAAACCATTAAAAAAAAATCTTTTGCTTTGTCGTCAAAAAAGTCAGTAACCGCAGCCTTCATTTCGTCATCGGTCATAAACCTTCATCCCCTGAGGTCTTTCTTGAGAAGTCTAAACAGAAAATAGTCACAGGGGGCTAAATCTGGACTATAAGGGGGGTGGTCAATGGTTTCGAAGCCATTGTCTTTAATTGCTAGCTTCGTTGTGCGGGCGGTATGCACTGGTGCGTTATCGTGCAAAATCAGAATTCCTTTGCTTAGTTTACCTCGCCGTTTTTCTTTTATTGTCTCTCTTAGTTGATATAGTAAGTTTGAGTAATAATCAGCATTCATTGTAGTTTTCTTCAGTAAATAATCTATGAGCAAAATCTCTTCTGTGTCCCAAAAGATTGTAGCCATAAATTTACCTGCCGATGGACAGACCTTGAATTTCCGAGGGGGCTTCTCATCCTTAAATTTCCACTGTAACGACTCTTGCTTACTTTCTGGGTCCCATTGTCGAATCCAAGTCTCATCACATGTTACAATTCTAGAAATTATTTCTTCCTCTTTCCCTCGACTCATGTCCAATAACTCTTCGCAACATTTGACACGCCTCTCCATGTCAAATGCAGTCAACATTCTGGGGACCCAACGTGCACTAACCTTGGACATGTTCAAATGCTCATGAATTATTTCATTGACTCGCTCTTTACTGACGCCCACATCTCTAGCTATCTCCCACTGCTTCACTCGTCGGTCCTCTAATATATATTTTTTCACCCTGGCTACATTTTCATCGAAACTGGTCTTCCGCTACGAGAATCATCTTCCAGGCTCTCACGACCTAACTTAAACTGCTTTGACCAAATTCGGAAGAACACGAACTGCCAAACACACGTAACATACGCTGTCTGATATTCGAAGGCGTATTCCCTTCTTTAGTCAAAAACTTAATCACCGCACGCTGCTCGATTTTATCCATTTTCACTTTTTCTACCGACATGTTTGAAACAATTGTAGGAGACAAATAAACGTGATGCAATAAACAAATGAATGTAATACATTTTGAAAATAGAATAACAAACGAATATAAATCCATACCAGCCAGCATTATTTTTGTACATATTTCTGACCAAGGAGATTACTTATCAGCCGCCCCTCATAGACCAAATTTAAGGTAAAATATCATGATTCTTATTACCAATATAGTAAAAAAAAACTCAGTAATATATTATAATATAATAAACCCAAACACTTTATGCGACCCGAATCACAAAACAGCGGTCAACACCTAACATACAACATTTTTTCCAAAAGGTTATAAGTGTATTAAAACTCTGAAGTCGCTTACACCTTTTTACGTTCAAACACTCCCAATTCAATACTCGTAACTCCTGATTAGAAGGACGTAAGCGCCTCGATATTTCAATACATATACTACCTTTTCGTTTCGGTGTTTGCTATTCGTAGCTTTCCTCGTAGGGAACGGCCATATACCATTAAGTTACGCATTTATCCTTTTCCTTATAATAATGGGCGATATTTCGGACTGTTATGTTGGACCAACGTTTGGTCAAATGTTTGGACTAGGATTGGCGCTGGTTTTATTTAATTTATCGCTTTGGCGTTGAAAGAAACTTGAAAAAACGTGGACCGCGGATTGTAATACAACATACTATGTTTGTTTAGTTTAGTTCATTTACTTTATTACAATGATATTACCTTAAAAAAAGATGTGTCGAAATTGCAATTACTTACCAAATGTAATTTACAGCAAACATAATTATTGGTATCAAAATTAATTGTTAGAAACCTTAATATTATTGACACCTTAATTTCGCTTGTCACCCCATAAATTAATGATAAAGGTGCCAACTACAGGTGCCGTATCAAACACTAGCAAATTTTATAGTTCTTATTTATCAACTAAACCTACGAGAACGAAAAATGTGTGCACATTTTTTTGAAAAAAAAAAGATCCTTCCAATGTTGTTCCGAACGTTGGCCCCAACATTTGGCCCAACATTGTTTACCAGTACGACCGGAAGTACATAAAAACACTACGTGACCACCGGAAGGGGTCGCAGGTGGATTAGATTTAGGGGTTCCATTGTCTGACCTTATTGTGAAATGGTTCTAACACCATAATGGTATAATGGCGGTGGCGTAATACCCACCTACACGGGCAGGTTTTCTAAGATATTTTTTTTGTCTTAAGTACTCAAATAAGAAATTGATAAATAGTTATAAAAGAAAAGACAATGAAAAAAGAGAAATACAAATATTAATAAAATTAACTGTAGCTACTGCAACGAATCCAAGTTATGAAAATTCTTAATTACTATAGCCGAGGAGTTCTCGTTCTTGTATACGAGTATACGACCGTTTTTTACAACAGTTTTGTAATTAAAATCCTTAGATTTGATGCGAGTGGCAGCGTGTAGACTCTTGTTAAACGGTTAAAGATGCTCGGACACGTAAACTTGCGACTTGTCACCAATTCCCATTAAAGTGGAGCTTAGTTTGTTGTTCGGGTCAGACTTGTTGAACCTTGCAACAGCCGAACAAAACTCGTCTCGGCAACGCCTGTCTCTCAGCTTATGCGTTGCCTACCCAGAGGGCTAAGATGAAATGCCTCTTGTGCCAGTAATTTCCTCGGCTGTCTTACTCTCCACACCGGAACACATCAGCGCAAGCACTGCTGCTTAGCGGTAGGATTAGCGAGTAAGATGGTGGTGTTTTATGTGAACTTTACCCTGTTCTTAATATAACCAAGGATAGATTATCCCTCATTTTAGAAGATAACGAGACGAAAGATATTCGCGACGTTGTTACTATGTGATGTGAAACATACTTCGGATCTAATATTAGACATAATGTAATCTGACCTTGAGCCTTTCTTTGTAATATTATAACTGTATATTATTTATATTCTGCTAGTGCTTTTGATAATACAATATTATCCTTATCCTCTGTTGCTTAGTGTTTTGAGTAAAGACAGTTGGAAATAAAAAAGTGTTTTTCTATTTTCTAAAAGAAAGAGAGAGGCTTAGACATAGATTTCCAACTTGGGCCCCAGGGTACCAACCCTTACCTAATATGTTTTTAAAAGTCACATTGAGCTGTACCATTTTTGTGTAAAATATTATTAGTTCTTCTAGAATGCTGTTAAAAAACCGATACCTCACCTATTACTGCAATCAAGACGATTTTTATTGTAGTAAAAATGTATAAAAAGAAAGCAGCATGACTGCAAACTATGGCGTCACAGTTGAATTCAGTTCAATTTTCATACTAACTAATCTTTGACGGACATCTTAAAGATTTGACCGACTGCCTAGTGCTTATCATTCCCATGCGTTTACTGTTTTAAATCCCCGTTCATCACCATCACGCTGTCAAAACTGTTGGTAACCGGAAAAGTGGAAAGAAATGCTGCGTATCGTCACGGTTATCGTATCGAGATCGAGAAACCTCATACTAAATTTTAGCTCCAAATACGCTCACGGTCGGGCGCTGTTCCAAACGTCATACAAACTCGACAACGTTTACTATTCGATTTTACGTTACGCAGCATTCGTAAAGTCGTGCTCGACCCTCTGACCAAATCTACGAAAACCTGGAGATGAGCATTAGCACAGCAATCCACCTCGCAGAAGACCAGAGCGAGTGGAGGAAGGCTGTTGATGGCGTTTGTTAGGATAATGATCCTCAACATTGGGGGACCGACTGAGGAGGGAGGCATCACCATCATCATCATCATCATACCAGCCGGAAGACGTACACTCCTGGACGGCGGTCTTCCCCAAGGATCTCCACGACGATCGGTCTTCTACCCGCAGCCAATGGCTTCCCGCTATCTTTACCAGCACATGTAGCACTCGCGCCATTTTGTCGCTTGTCGCGCAGTGCGTCCCTTACATAGTGATGGAATCTGTGAAGGACGCACTGAGAGACAAGCGACAAAATGGTGCGCCGTGCTACATGTGCAGATCGTACCTAAATCCCTATTTCCCTAACACTGCGTACACTTTTGCCTCTAAATTGATAAAGGCATAAAAATAACCAAACATTTTGGCCTAACGCGCCAACAAATATATCCACATATCAAAACCATTGCTCACTCGTATTCCTAAAGCAACATAATTTATCCCTGTTTTGCTCAGACATATTTACAATGAAACCATAGCCCCCTTTAGCTCAGCAAACTGTATAATATCGACAATATTTATAAGGCATAAACGCGTATTTATGTAAAAAGCCGTATTTCACGAAACACGTCACGAAGGGAGGTATTTGCTTAGGCTCGCTTTTGGGTCTTGGCGCAAAGTAGAGGAGATAAGTGGTAGCGTGATACTGGTAACATTTTGTGACACAATATATCCCTCAATAACCAACTTAGAAAAGTTGAGAAACCCCCGACATTGTCATTTCAAAGATCAATATTTCAAAAACGGGTGGACCGATTTTAATAAAACTTAGCTAAGAACCATCTCGCATAGCGACCGGATAGCCGGGGTTAGAGACCATGACTATGAAGCTTGAGGTCCTGGGTTCGATCCCTAGTCGGGGCAGTTGTTTGTATGATGAAAACGAATATTTGTTCTTGGGTCTTGGATGTTTAATATATATTTAAGTATGTATTTATCTATATAAGTATGTTTATCCGTTGTGTAGTGCCCATAGTACAGGCTTTGCCTAGTTTGGGGCTAGGTTAATTGGTCTCAATAAAATTGTCCCATGATATTCATTATTTATTATCCCGAAAAAACCGGCCAAGTGCGAGTCGCAGTCGCGCACGAAGGGTACCGTACCATTATCTATGAAAACGGCAAAAAAATCATGTCTGTTGTGTGGGAGCCCCACTTAAATATTTATTTTATCCTGTTTTTAGGATTTGTTGTTATAGCGGCAACAGAAATACATCATCTGTGAAAATTTTAGCTGTCTAACTATCACGGTTCATGAGATACAGCCTGGTGATAGACGGACAGACAGACGGACGGAAAGCGGAGTCTTATTAATAGGGTCCCGTTTTTTACCTTTTGGGTACGGAACCCAAAAAAACCGCATCGAAATCGAACCTTTCTTTTGGGACACAGACACACAGATCAAACTTATAACGCCCCTCTTTTGCGCTGTAAAAATTACACCAATAACTCAGGTCCTCACTTGTCCCAAACGTCCACGTATTTGGGGATACCCTAAGGGTGACAATAAACAGGACTGTCCCGCCCTAACCAAACTGTTTGGCCAACGCGTCATGAATATCCGAACGCTGGACGAATTTTTAATATGTTATTTGGCTATTTATGAGTTGTGCTTCTGGTCGAGTGTCTGTATTAGTTCACTTTACATGTGAAAATTTTGATAATCTATCTATCTACGAGTTTAGACATAATGACTTTTCATTTGTCGAATGGAGACCACGAACGGGGAGACGTAGTGTGGGGCGTCCTGAGGCACGATGGACGGATGACCTTAAGAAGATTGCTGGTGTTGGATGGATGCGAGGGGCCGAAGACAGAGTTGTGGCGCGCCATGGAAGAGGCCTATGCCCAGCAGTGGACTGCTGTGGGCTGATGATGATGATGATGAAAACTGGATATTGACCGTGATTACCTTATAGGTTTGATGAGCTCCCGATATTTCAATGCAGTTGCATGCATCATGATCACGGGCAAATGCAATTAACCGCGAATCATTTAAAACTGTTATCTACGAGTATACCTACTAGCTTAAACCCCGCGGCTTTGCCCCGTGAAATATTTCAAAATGGGCTAGTTCCCTATCCTGTGGGAATTTCGAAAAGTCCCTTCTTAGTGCACCTCTATGATACTCTAGGTACATGTATGCCAGTGCGTTGCTGTGCTGTGGCTGTGCGTTGTCTGTCTGTCAGTCAGTCAGTCACGGTACTGTTGTATAGGTATAGGTAGAAAGATAACTGGAAGGATTTTTTGAAATTCCCATGGGCTAGGGAGAGAGTGGGATTTATATTTTCAAATCAAAGTGGTTCTATCTCCGTATCTAACTGTAATTAGTAGAGATTTCAAATTTGGCATGCGACCAGGTAACAAACAACAGCTGAAAACCATTTTCAGGATTTCCCAAAATTCCCACGGGATAAAGAACAAATAGTATTATTTCCATTATATCGACTACCGGATATAGAGACCTGAAAGTTAACAGATATGTAATGTGTGTGTGTGTGTGTTTCGCTTAGTCTTCATTTGTATTTGTACTTCATTTGTACTTTAAAAAATATGTCATTTTGTTTTTATATCGATCATTACATGCCCCAACAAAGCCGCGTGTACACCGCAAATATATAGGCGCGTTTACATGGTCACAGTTAATATCTCCATTTTTCATTTCGCGGGACTGCGGGCGGAGAATCCCGCTCTGCTCAAAGGTAGTAAACAATCGCTGCAGTTCCACTGGGAAGTTATAAAACAGGAGAAGATAAAAAACACTTTTAACCAACGACATAAATAAAAATAAGAATCGTTCATGTAGCTGGCAAAACACAGACATTATACACAATGTAGATATCATAGATTAAAGAAGCTAAAATGGCCGCCACTCATCTGTGTGCCACGAAGAGATCTGGGGACCATTACGTGACGCTGGTTTTCAGTGGCGCCGTTACAGAGGTGGTTGTCACCAAGCACACATCTGTGCAGTTACCAGTGCCCTAAGCACGACTTGTCGAATCCTGCGTCACGTAAAATCGAATAGTAAACTATAACGAGTTTGTATGACGTTTGGAACAGCGCCCGCCCGTGAGCGTATTTGGAATTAAAATTTAGTATAAGATTTCTCGATCTCGATACGATAACCGTAACGTAACGCAGGATTCGACAAGTCGTGCTTAGGGCACAGTTTTGTGAATGAACAATCGATCCGCTAAGTACTTATTAGGTACTCATTACACAACAAGTTGTCGAAAACCTATCACGTCATACAAAATCAAAGACCAAACATTGGACGCTCTTCCAATTTCACCCTATTAGGTATGCTTCGACTGATCTGAACTGTCAAGATTTTACACGTTGCCGCTTGTTTTTTGCGCACTAAATTGTGCTTGGCATCAAGAAGCAATGAATAAGAATATCACAACTCAAGCTACGGGGGTTAATATTTGACATTGGCTGATGCACGTTTTGTATCAATAACAGCAAACTAATTTGAACTAAAAAACAATTACTTTGCTCACCCGCGACCACTAATGACAAATAGTTATATCTGTGCGGCAAATGTATGTTTCCATGCAACACCTCCACCTCCACTGCTACACGAATCAACACATGCCACACAGACCCAACTATCACCACCACCACTATACTAAACGCTGACGCGTTTCGGCACTCTCCACGAGGCCATTTACGAAGCACACCAACAACCGCTCAACATGCCACCACTTCCACTACTGACATATGTAAACCATGTACTCAACTTAGTTAATGACAAAACCAACGTACCCACTAATATTTTATAAATTCCAAACTACCCTTTTATGTAAGTCCTAAACTACCCTTTTTTAAGAAATGAATTCCAAACTACCCTTTCTATTTTTATTTTTAATCTACGCCAGGTACCCCGTTATTTTTAACCGAGTACGGTAAAAAGAGAAGTCATGTTCTCATTATTACTATGACACATTATTAAAATTAGAACCAAGTCGTAACAAAGGCGAAGAAACCAAATTAACTTGTTCATTAATAATAGACCCCATGTTGTTGTACCTAATTATTTCCAATTGTTCTAAAACCGATAGCCGCAAACCCTTATCACAATAATGTAAAATTTCGTACGTATCTGAGTCTAACAACGAATGATTCGTTTCTAATAAATGCTTGGCAAAGTTTGATTTTTCTGGATGATCATGCCTATATGACGAGACATGCTCTTTAAATCTAGTATCAAAGCTTCGACCGGTTTGTCCAATGTATACTTGACTACAGTCGCCACAAGTGAGTTTATATACGCCCGACCTGTTCCCTTTATCCACCTTTTCTTAAGCCAATATATAGTTTAAATAATAGTTCAGATTTAGTAAATAAAATTAAAGACATTAATATACCGCCAAACTCAACATTACTTTCTTTAGATGTGGATAGTTTGTTTACCAACGTACCATATAGTGAAACCTTAAATATTCTTAGATGTCACTTAGAAAGGAAGCGTTTACATCCGGGGGAGGTTTGTGAGTTAATAGAATTAGTAACTTTATGCATGAAACAAAATTATTTCAGATTTAATGGTCAATATTATTTGCAGAGTGATGGTTTAGCAATGGGGTCACCTCTTAGTCCTTTAATGGCTGACGTTTTTATGGATAACTTTGAAAAACAATATATAGTGGGGAACAGCAATTTAGTATATTATTATAGGTATGTTGATGATTTAATTTTATGTTGGAAGGGGAGTATGAGGCAGCTAGATTTGTTTATTAGTGCTCTCAATAACAAACATCCAAAAATAAAGTTCAAACGAGAATTAGAGGAAAATCGTTCATTAAATTTTCTGGATTTAACTATTACAAGAGTAAATAATAGGCACCAGTTTCAAATTTACCGTAAGCCTACGTACACAGATACTGTCATACCTGCAAATTCTACTCACCCATGGCAGCATAAACTGGCTGCTTTCCATTGTTATGTACATAGACTACTAACTGTACCTCTTTCGAAAGAGCATTATGATTCTGAGTTACATACTATATATCAGATAGCAACAACAAATGGTTATAGTACAGCAATGGTTAATAGTCTGGTTCAAAAGAAGCAGGGACGGATAGTGAATAGCATGCTTTACTCTGCGTTGCCATCTCAGCCTACTAACAAATTTAGATCTAGTATTACTTATGTTGGCCGGTTGTCTGACAAGATTTATAATATTTTAAAATCAAATAACATCAATGTTGCCTTTAAGACTACTAATTCTTTACGTTCTAGACTTTGTAATAACAAAGAAAAGGTGGATAAAGGGAACAGGTCGGGCGTATATAAACTCACTTGTGGCGACTGTAGTCAAGTATACATTGGACAAACCGGTCGAAGCTTTGATACTAGATTTAAAGAGCATGCCTCGTCATATAGGCATGATCATCCAGAGAAATCAAACTTTGCCAAGCATTTATTAGAAACGAATCATTCGTTGTTAGACTCAGATACGTACGAAATTTTACATTATTGTGATAAGGGTTTGCGGCTATCGGTTTTAGAACAATTGGAAATAATTAGGTACAACAACATGGGGTCTATTATTAATGAACAAGTTAATTTGGTTTCTTCGCCTTTGTTACGACTTGGTTCTAATTTTAATAATGTGTCATAGTAATAATGAGAACATGACTTCTCTTTTTACCGTACTCGGTTAAAAATAACGGGGTACCTGGCGTAGATTAAAAATAAAAATAAAAAGGGTAGTTTGGAATTCATTTCTTAAAAAAGGGTAGTTTAGGACTTACATAAAAGGGTAGTTTGGAATTTATAAAATATTAGTGGGTACGTTGGTTTTGTCAGTAACTAAGTTGAGTACATGGTTTACATATGTCAGTAGTGGAAGTGGTGGCATGTTGAGCGGTTGTTGTTGTGCTTCGTAAATGGCCTCGTGGAGAGTGCCGAAACGCGTCAGCGTTTAGTATAGTGGTGGTGGTGATAGTTGGGTCTGTGTGGCATGTGTTGATTCGTGTAGCAGAGGAGGTGGAGGTGTTGCATGGAAACATACATTTGCCGCACAGATATAACTATTTGTCATTAGTGGTCGCGGGTGAGCAAAGTAATTGTTTTTTAGTTCATAAATATGGACCTCCGCAAAGTAACGCCTGATTCAATAAACTAATTTGAATTGAAAAACCAGTACCTAATTTAACGTTTTTGCGTGTTATCGTTCGTAAATAGAGTTAATAGTATTGGTCACACCATATTTTTCTTATGGCGTGAGTGTATTATTTCGATAATTTGCATCGCTATTTGCTTCGGCATGATTAACTGAAAATGTAAAATGATTTTATTCTGACATCAGTCATCAACCCAATTGAAAATGAGCAGTCGGCAGTTGGCAGTTACGGCAGTCGAAACGCAGCCCGTGTGACGGCCAGAAAGCCGTTCAAACAAAGTCTTCTCCGTTCCTTCCACACTTCTTCCTTTCAAACAGTCGCAATATGTGACAGCAAACAAAGAAAAACGGCGTATCGCGTCTTATTTGCAATATGAAAATGCTTTATGGAAGGTTGAACGCGATAGTCGATCCCAATGTTGAGTTTTAACCGAGAGTGTAAGTTTATAACCTAACCAACTTAGAAAAGTCGGAAATCCCCCGCCATTTTCATTTCAAAGTACACTCAAAAACGGCACAACCGATTTTTATGTTACTTAGTTAAGAGGCACAGCTTGAAAACCTGCTTTCAAACAAAATGAGCTAAGGTGCCATAGATAGCCAAGCACCAGCAGATGTTCCGTCGCTTTAGGGAAGCGAAACTGACATTTAAAACTCCCTAAATAGTTGTAATGTTTTATTTTAATTTTTATATGTACTTTTTTTTCATTGTGTGTTGTTTATTTTTAAATTTTATAGCGCATTGGCTTTGCTGTAATGCTGTAAAATTGTTTTGATAATAAATAAATAAATAAATAAATAGATCCACACGCCCATAGTTGCGGTCAGACACCCCTCTTTTTGCGTGGAGGGTAAAAAAGAAGATTTGTAATTATAAAAAAAAAAGATTTATTTAAGCCCTGACCACAATTGAGTGACTCATACAGCCTACTGAGTTGTCAATGCAGTATTTTGGCATTTGTGTGACAGTTATGTTTTTAATAAACTCACCGAAACATGAATACACAGAAAAACCAGAAAAAATACCAACCCCGGGAATCGAACCCGGAACCTCGACACTCCGGGTCGCGTGCCCACCCTTACACCAGAATTGGTATTTAGGTAAGGCTCGAATTTCTCCTATGTATTCAAATCTCAGCTCGTTTTTATCACTTTTTGCAGTTTCGAGCCTTACCTAAATACCAATTCTGGTGTAAGGGTGGGCACGCGACCCGGAGTGTCGAGGTTCCGGGTTCGATTCCCGGGGTTGGTATTTTTTCTGGTTTTTCTGTGTATTCATGTTTCGGTGAGTTTATTAAAAATATAATTGATACTCACGGGAAGACTGTAAAAATAAAAAAATGGAAAAATAAAAAATACGAAAAGATTTTCCAATTGAGATCATGATTTGTGTGACAGTTTTGCTTTATACTATATGTTGGGTGCGTGTCGGATAACCTCCTCGTGTGCTCGAGCGTTACGGTTCCCTCTAAGAGTCTTAATCTTAAGGGGAAGAGTAGCGTTTGGGCCGGTGCACCTTGGGCAACAACGGTTAACTATTTTATTTATTAAAATAGTTAACCGTTGGCTAATATCTGACGAAGGGGGGGAGGGGTTGGGTTTTTAGGTTAGGCTGTGAAGTCTAACCTAACTATACGCAACGTTAACATTACCTACCGAACAACGTCTTCTACACTGATAATGTCTTTATACTCGACATTGGCGAAATCATCGATTTTATCGATGGAGCCATATTTTTAAAAATTGAATTGAATTGAAACGTAACAAATTTTGGCATGCTCGTAGACGTGTGCTGTACGTATGTACCCCGTCTCCCCCGAAAAGTGTCAGGAAAATTGTAGTGCACCACCAAATGCGCCACCCGACTGTCTGCTAAGATGTTAAAATATAATACGATTATCGATGCAACTTGTGACCAAAGGGCTGGCAGTTTTCCCTCTCAAAGAATCAGTATTGCTATTCAGCGAGGAAACGCTGCCAGCCTTTTGGGCACCATGCCACGGGAGCCTTAGAACAGAGCAATAACAGTTTTAAATGATTCGCGGTTAATTGCATTAGAAAATGCGGGTAGACAGAGCCCGGTCTGCGCAACATTAGAGTCTACCCGCGTTTCGTCAGTTTGCCTGTGATCATGATGCATGCAACTGCATCGAAATATCGAGAGCTCATCAAACCTATAAGGTAATCGCGGTCAATATCCCGTTTTCATTATGTCTAATAGAACAGAGCAATTTTTATCTCGATTCTGAGTTCCCTCGGAAAAACTATACTTCGTTTGATAACACACTAGTTCGCAACAACCCTAGCTCCAGGATTTGCATGTACGTGTATGTATTGATTTCGGAAAAGCCAGTTCGGATTAGGTCGGACATTGGAACAATGTTCCGAGCACGACGACTAGGATTTTAGACGCGGCTTTACTCGAACTTCCATTTAATTTTTGTTTAGGATCAATTTAGATTAATTAGTTCAATCAGGCATTAGAAACAATAGACAGGCGTTAATAGAATAGAATAGAAATAATGTATTTGCAAGAATACGGTTAGTTACAGGTCTTAAAGATTTTTATGTAGTATTAGGGCATGCGTACTCAACCTGCAAGCAAGTGTGCAAATGTTCCTTGTTCCACGGCTCAGACTTTGAATGACTTCAGCCTGACGGACGGATGGAAGGCTGAATGGTCTGCTGCCACGGCAGGGAAGGCCGGCCAACACACTGATCCCACAATGAAACCAAAAGGGTTCGACCTGCCTCGTAAACTCTGGTGCCGATTGAACAGGCTGAAGACTGGGCATGGGCGGTGATATTCCCTTCAGCATAAATGGGGCTGGAGAGAGTCTCCTCTCTGCGATTGCGGGTTGGAGGAACAAACCACCGAGCACATCTTCCGGCGCTGTCCCCTTCACGCCTACCCCGGATCTGGTGAACACCTCTATAATCCGACACCTGATTTAGTTGCCTGGCTTAGCAACCTCAAAGCTGTTCTCTGATTGCCCACATATTTTATTGCCATACGATTAATAATAATAGTGTGCAAATCATAATACATAATACAATTTATAACTAAACACTTATGGCCTTATTCATAAACGTCACTCAAGCCTCCATTAGCTAAAATAGGTTTCGTCTTCTTCTTACTAACGGAAATGTCAATGTGACAAAAAAGGACAAACGAACTTTAACGGCATTTTAGATAATAGGTTTATGAATAACAGGATAAATTATTATTGTGCCAAATACTCATTAATACTATAGAAACAATTTTGATGAAGCCATTTAGTCAACCTAACTATAAAAGATGTGTTATTTTAATAATTTAATATAATCGGGCAAGTTATTACATAGGCGTATACTCATATTAGAATTAAGCATAATTATGTATGTCTAGTGTAATAAACTGCGAATTAATTAAAACTGTTATTGAATCGAACAATAAACTTTTTTCGTTTTCATTTTTCATTTTCAATCATGAGTTGCTGAAATAGCGGGTCTACGCGAAATGTCTAGTTCACCAGTTACTTTCTTATCTTACCCTCAACGCCGAAACGAAACAGTCAATAACTCGAGTTAAAAACATAAACCTTATCTTCGTAGTGGGTTAAAACTGCGATTATTACTCGTACTTCCACTACCAAAATGAAACGCGCGCAACGTTCGCATTATTTATGCAGTCATATTCGTATCATACGAGCAGCGAATCGGGATAGAGATCGCAGCTTATTCGATGTTGAGAAAAAAACGTGCAGTTTGAGAAAAGTACTTAGGTACATTTTGCACGAGTACGGCCGTTGTTCCAAGCAAAATGATTCGGAAGAAAAGAAAAAGCGAGGAATGCTAATTATAATACAGTGTTACAATTGACATAATTGACCTAGGTCAATGGTCTATGGTGGTATGGCTCTAGAGCCATAATAGCCAGATTCTCTCACCAGTAGGCTATCGGATTATGTATACTAGTAGGATAGTGAGATGGTCAACGTAGCGTTATCGTTTCCGCGTATCAAATAAGTTATAAAATACAAATTTAGCGCCCATGAATTTCAAAATAACGCAGACAGCAACGTTCACGTGTAGAAAGTTTTACTCAGATTCCAAAGGGAACAAAAAATTATCTGAAACAAAATTTAAGATTTATAGAGTCGATAGAGATTTAGACAGTCGGGGTACTGGACCACTCAATCCAATGTACTGTATAAAGCCTTGAAATTGACAAATAAGCTGCCTCCTTGCTACCGAGATGTGCTCTAACTCTACGATGTTTTCCTGAATAAAGTCTAAATACATCTGATACACTAAATAAATAAATATATAGACGATCATAGCCGTGCCATCACAATAGGCTAGATTGAATCGGCTGTTACTGAACCAGTGAGACAGATACACTTAACTGTTGGCCTTATCTGCACTTTCCATCAGATGGACTAGGAGTCAATCATTGGTAATTTCTTTTGTAAAAAAAATAAACTGTTTCCTACGTTGTGCTTGAAGAGAAAATCTAGACTAAATTCGACCCGAAATACTAAAACATCAATGCATTATGTTTTTTTTAACACAAATACTATTTCAATTAGTTACGCAAATATCCCAAAGTAAACATGGATTAGGGAAGGGCTCACGATCTAAGATATTTGTGTAAATTAAGGATTAAAAAATCGCTTAGCGTCGAATAATAAGAAATGGGCTCACAGCGTATTTCATTGACTGACCTGTTATTACCCAACCCAACCACTTCGTCCTGAAAAGCTGAAATTTTGCATGTAGGTTCCCTTTATCATGCAGGTAAGAAAACAAGACGGCTTTTTAACTTTTTATCCCTCCCTGGACATGAGCTCATCATGTCAGCCGAAAGACTCTCCCCCAAGGCTCTCCACTCAGACCGGTCTTGTGCTTTCCGTATCCACCGCGGTCAAGCGATCTTTACCAGGTCATCGCTCCATCTTGATGGGGCCTACCGACAGCTCGTCTCCCGGTCCGTGGACGCCATTCGAGAATCTTCTGACTCCATCGGCCATCAGTCCTGCGAGCAATGCGCCTCGTCCACTACCACTTAAGTTTCGCAATTCTTCGGGCTATGTTGGCAATCCCGGTTCTACTGCGGATATCATCATTTCTGATTCTATCCCGCAGAGAAACCCCGAACCCTCTCCATCGCCTCTGAGTGACTTTGAGCTATTGTGGACATGAGCTAGTTTAAAGCAAAATGTGAGCCATAAAACGCGCGCTTTGTATCCAAGTCCGCAGTCTGTCCTCCCCGGGCCGACGTACCGTCATGTATTCTGTTATCGCACGACGCAGAATATTGGCCAGTAAATGATTCATGGCAAAATTAACTTTTTAACTAAAATAACAGACTGTATTTTGGCTTTTGTTACTTTTTTAACCAGTCAGAAGAAAGCGACGTATTGCCGAATCCAGCATAGGCGACTGTCGTCAGCCCGGCAATATAAACACAAACACAAGCCCAAGACACAAATATATATTTCAAATGCCACTTAAATAAATATAACAGTTAGAGCTTTGGAAATTCAAAGTCATGCCAAGAAACTTCTCAAGATCAGAGATCATACCTCAGCAAATATATCAGGCTAGGAATATTTTACACCGTAATTCGTATCAAATAAGTGTCGTTTTGCCCTAATGGCACCCACAAATCTAAGTCAGGTAGCTCTAATGGCCTGAGGATTTGCGGGAATTCCGTCTGATTTATACACTTGATATTTGGAACGGGGGCACGCCAGAATCTAGGTCATGAAGTATATAAGTAGAACATTGACTCACTAACACCATGGACTTTAGGTCTAGTACAAAATTAACGGCTTAGGCTCATAAAACCCACTTTCTCTAAAAGTGCACTTTCTTCAAAATGTACACTCCCGAAAAGTACACTTACCGAATTAGGGAACTTTTAAAGTCAGTGCATGTTCTCAAAAAGTAAACTTATCCAAACGCATATTTTCCCAAAATACATATTTTCTCGTTCTCGTAATCGTAAGGCATACATTTTCAGAATTAAAGATGGCAACCTCGTTTTAAAAATTTTACAACGAACTTGAAACGGCTGTTTTGCAAAATTGTACTTTCAGGGAACTGAGGGTCGAGCACGGCTTTACGAATGCTGCGTAACGTTACGGTTATCGTATCGAGATCGAGAAACCTCATACTAAATTGTAGCTCCAAATACGCTCACGGGCGGGCGCTGTTCCAAGCGTCATACAAACTCGACAACGTTTACATTCCATTTTACGTAACGCAGGTTTCGAAAAATCGCGCTCGACTCTCTGTACCATCTGAGAATGTGCTCTATCTGAGAAAGTATACCAATTGGGAAGTGCACTTTTTCAAACAAAGTAATCCTGTGAAAGTAATCCTTCTAAACAAGTTTAGCGCAACTTTATAGAAAGTGCACATCTTTGTAAAGTGGGTTTTATGAGCCTAAAAAGCCGTCATAGCGCTGTCGTTCGACCGAACTAAGACTGACTGACGCTCGATTAGTGGTCTTTTTTGCAAATCAGTGGTCTTTTGGTTCGGACGTTTTCAAGCGCTAACCCGAGGTCCATGATGTTGGTAAGTGAATGTAGCAGAACTATGATTTTTACTCCAATGCTAATTTTATACGTACTTACTTTAAGCAAAGGCAATCCGGTAGACTTCGTGTTAATGAAGTAATACAATTAATTTACTTGGCCGCCACCACATGTGAAAAATAGCTACGTAATAATACCTACATAATAGCGTCAGCGTATGTCGTATAGTGGTGGTGGTGATAGTTGAATTTGTGTGACATGTGTTGATTCGTGTAGGGGTGAAGGCGGAGGTGTTGTATGGAAACATACATTTATGAACTAAAAACAATTACTTTGCTCACCCGCTAGCTATTTTTCACGCGTGGTCGCGGGTGAGCAAATTATTTGTTTTAAGTTCATTAAATAATTTGCTCGTCCGCAACCACACATGCAAGAGTGCCACGTCTCATCATTATCATCAGCAGCCTATTTATGTCGCCTCTCAGAGTGAGAGGGCTTGGGCTACAGTTCCCACGCGGGCCCAGTGCTGATGCGAATATAAAATGTGCCCAATATTTTGTCACTGAAATTGTCCCATGACATTTATTGTCTGTGAGTTGGTAAACTAGTGAGTACGGTAGATAATTTTTGTGGCAGTCAACCCTTCGCCCCCAACGCATTCTACGTATGAGATAAAGTTTGGATATGTTTAGGCAAAACTTGAAAAGGATCGTCTTTGTCTGTGTCAGTGTGAAGGGTAAAGCCCATTCTGGGTGGCTTAGGAAAATAGCTATTCGATATTGTGACCTGTCTGACTTTTATAAGGCAAGTGACTTTGCCAAGGGGATCTAACTGACTGTAACACTAGTAGAAATAAGTTTGTTGTTACAAAAATACAGGGTCTTTGGCTGACTGCAATTTTTAGAGTTCCGTTTGCAAAAAAGAAAAAAAAACTCAAGGGTATAGGTGTATTGTAAATATTTCTAGGGGGGGGGGGCACGAACTTAGTTCGTTACGAAGTTTTACTACCGAATACGCACACAGGGCGCTGTTCTAAACGTCATTAACATTTTTCTCGATGGCGATACGATAACGTTAAGTAGGATTCGAATATTCGTGCTCGGGGTACTGCCCTCCATTATTAGGATCCGAGGCAACGCGGTGTAGTGGATAGTTCAGAAAATACAACATGAAGTAACCCGTTTAGTGCTGTTTGTTTTCGGCTGTCTAGAGGCAAAACAATGCTTTGGTAGTGATGGGCATTCGCTTAAAATGGTAGCATGATACCTGTTTACTACAAAATGCCTGATAGCCTAGTGGTTTGACCTATGGCTTCTCAATCAGAGGGTCGTGTTGTCGAGCTTAAAAGAACAATAATTTGGAACGGAATTGTCTTAAAAAAAAGTTGGTTGGTTCTTTTTGCCCAAGGATTTTTGTGCTGTTTTTGAAGCGTATGTATGTCTAATTCTTTAGCACGCTCTACAGCCTAAACCGCTTGACAGATTTCAACGTATGAGGTGTGATTTTATTCGTTTCAATTGTGGGAATGACTTATGGTATAAATATTGTTTTCTAGAATCGCAGTCGGGTATTTGCTTTTAATTTTAAGTTGGTTAAGTTTTAAGTTATTTCAATCGCTATATCGCAAACGAAACATATTTTTACTGTGAACCTCCGGTCCCGTGACAGAACTCTCTATCCCGTGGGAATTGCGAAAAATCCCGCCTTATCCCGGGCGCACATTATATAAGGAACCTTTTCGCCAAACTTCAGCTACATTTCAACATTAACCACCTAAACAATTTTCCCAAATTTCATCTAGATCGGTGCAGCGCTTTTTCCTTGAAGATGTAACAAACAGATAGACAGAGAGACATAGTTACTTTCGCATTTATAATATTGGGTAGGATTATCGCGTAGGTATTACAGGATGTTCCAAAAATGTCCCATCCCTAGGCTTTCATGCTGTGAACAAGGAACAACAAACAAAGGACGGTGGAACGTTTAAAGGATAACATTGATCTTTGTATAGATCGCTCTTCAACGATCCGTGCCCCGTAAACAGGGTTAATAATGAGGGCTATTGTTTTAGTGCTCACCAGATAGCGCCAGTGTCGAGTGAGGTCAAGAAATAAATAAATAAACATCACGGGACAATTTACACCAATTGACCTGGTCCCAAACTAGGCGAAGCCTGTACTATGGGTACAAGACAACGGATAGACATACTTGTATATATAAACATACATATTTATAAACATGATTATTGACCGCACTTGCTGCACGTGACTGCACTGTCATCCAATTTACACGATCCATACCAAATTGTAATACTTAAGTAAATTTTGCAAAAGTTGCCCTTAACTAACATAAATATACAAACAGGGAAGCAAACCAACAAAAGTATCAGACATTGCAAATTAAATAAAAGCTTTTTAAAAATACATTTACCTACCATTTCTTTTTCGTAACCAAAAAAAAATATTTTTTTAATTTGTTTGAACACTAATTAGATAATGGTGCCTCAACCTAACTCTCAATCGTTTACTTTATTTACATAATAAAAGCAATTTACAATGACATTAAATCTAAGCTTAAACTAAATAAACTACAACTTAAAACTAAATTAAATCTAAATAAGGCCCCCGTGGCATAGTGCCCAAAAGGCTGGCAGCGTTGCCTCGCTGAATAGCGATGCTGATTCTTTGAGAGAGAAAACTGCCAGCCCTTTGGTCACAAGTTGCATCAACTAAGCGTTTTACTTTAATACTCTCAATGGTCCCAGATTAGCCCCACACAAAGTTCCTGGTACCCAAACCGTGCCAACGGTTCCATTTTGTAAACCAAAATTAGCGCGTTTAGGAAACATAGCTCAATAGTCGTAATTGTGCTTTATAATTGCTCTAGTCCAGCAAATGTCGTTAAGAGGGGATAAACTCATTCAAGCGCGCTTGCAAAATGTATGTACAACAGCAAGTTCTCTGAAATGGATGTTTTTAACATCTCTCTAGCCTGATATAAGACTATCATTTGTAATATGTATGATGTGTGGGGACGCCTGACTGGATCAGGCGGGCTGTCGATCGTCTTGTGCGTTCATTTAGCCCAGATAAGTAATATGTAAGTTGGTAGATTACCGTTTAAATTGCCTGTAAATCTTTGTTTGGTGACGATATTTCTCAAGTCGTAGTAGCCTCTATATTTGCATGTGCTGTTGCTTTATACCTGGAAGGTTTATTATTATTATGAATTAGTAATCTGTAGCAGTTTTGTTGGTTGATGATTCATGTAATTAATTAAATAAGTAGTATTGTACCGTTAACAAATATATTTACATAATAAAAGCAATTTACAATGACATTAAATCTAAGCTTAAATCTTACCGTTTGTGTCCAAATAAACATTAAAACATTAAAGAGGCGGTTCGTAAAGTTTTATGTAACTACAAACTGTTGCCCGCGACTTCGTAGATTTCGGGTAACGCTATATTACGCAGGAATCACTTATGCAATTTTAGTGAAACAGACGCATCACTCTCGTATATATTGCTACCACCATCTTACTCGGTAATCCTGCCGCTAATCAGCACTGCTTGCACTGTTGTGTTCCGGTGTGGAGAGTAGACAACCGGTGTAATTACGGGCACTAGGGGCATTTCATCTTAGCTCTCTAGGTAACGCATCTGCAAGCCCCTGGGGTTGCGGGTGTCTGTGGGCAGTGGTGATCAGGTGACCCACTTGCTCGTTTGCCTTTCTTGTTGTATAGAAAAATTTGCCCAGATTGCTCCAATTTTTTCGTATGAGCCGAATGCAAGAGCAATCAATTTTAAGTTTAAAATCGCGACAGATACCTTAACGTTTTCGTTTAAAATGCACAAGCTATTTTTTTAAGGTAAATTTTAACTATGAAATATAAGAGAAGGTAGATGGAAAAAGTTAATACTATTAAAACTCTTTATAACAGGGAAACCACAGAATTACTAGTTAATAATTCCTCCTTTCATGACCATTGAAGGTGACTTGCGAAAGATTTTAAAGAAAAAAAATTTTTTTGAAATGCAAGCAGAAGTTTTGTTCTCAAAATGAGGAGATTTCTTCCTTGACGTTGATATTTTCTGCTTCTTAATGAAATTTGTGTTTAAGTTTTAAGTAGAAGACCACTGAATACTAGTCAATCTCGAATCCAAAAAAACAATTTTCTCCGATTTATTTGTCGTGTGTGTATTTCATGTCAATTATAGGTAATTATGTCGCAGGTGTGAGCAGGTTTCCTCACGATGTTTTCCTTCACCGAAAAGCTCATGATAAATTACAAATGTAATGATGTGTGTGAACTTCCCAATCCGCACTGGGCCCGCGTGGGAACTATAGCCCAAGCCCTCTCATTCTGAGAGGAGGCCTGTGTCCAGCAGTGGGACGTAAAAAACCTGGTGATGATGATGATGACAATTATGTCAAAAACAAATACGTGAGCGACCCTTTTGTAATATTTTCTTCCATTACGAATGGTCTAAGACTGCTCAAGATTGAGACGAGTGAAAAAGATAGGGAGGCCTTATTTGCCTGGGTAAATTTCTTCAGACTAACATTAATAACATTATATTTTTTATAAACTCACTGAAACATGAATACACAGAAAAAAACCAGAAAAATGCCAACCCCGGGAATCGAACCCGGATCCTCGACACTCCGGGTCGTGTGCTTTTCCCCTACACCACGATTGGACATAGAGGAAAGGCCGAATTTTTTCCATGTATTCAAATCTTAGCTTGTTTTTATCACTTTTTGCAGTGACTAGCGCCATCTATGCGATTACTTCGTAAACCGAAAACAACGCACCCTTTCGAAACTTATCAGTTTACCCAGGCTCAACAACGAGATGGCGCACTAAAGCAATCAATTCATGATCTCAGTAGGAGTATCTTTTTGTATTGTGTTTTTTGTGTTTCTTGTTGTACGGGAAAACCGTAAAAATAAAAAATTGGGAGAAAAAATACAAAAAGATACTCCTACTGAGATCATGAATTAATAACATTTTCGATTCATCATCATAATCATCATGTCAGCCTCACGACGTCCACTGCTGGACGGCGGCCTCCCTTGCGGCTCTCCACTCAGCCCGGTCTTGTGCTGACCGCATCCACCGCGGTCCCGCAATCTTTACCAGGTCGTCGCTCCATCTTGTTGGAGGCCTGCCGACAGCTCGTCTCCCGGTCCGTGGACGCCATTCGAGAACCTTCCGACCCCATCGGCCATCAGTCACATTTTCGATTACAAAGAATAATCAGTTCACTACATAAACAATAAGTTTTCATTACACTTTATTGCGCAAACGACCCCTTACATTCTATTTCACACTCGGCCTCGCCGCCTATGTAACATTTTACAGCTCAACGCATAATCGACTATTACATAAGCCATAAGAACATCACGTCAAACGACACATTTTCCGCAGTCATTATTATATTAACTCGATTACCGAGGCGATACGAACATTGCCGAGCGTCGCCGAGAGTAGACGAACTACAATAAGCTGATTAACTAACTCACTGATAATGTAGCTACGTGAGTGGAAAGAGCGGCACGATACGCCCACGGGCTGTAATGTAAGATGTAGCGGGAGCGAGTGTAAAACGCCGTAAGCTTGTAACGTAGCAACATGATATATTATCTCGCAATTATTCATGTCCCGCTGCTGGGCACAGGCCTCCTCTAAGGAAGAGAGGGTATTTGGACTACAGTTCCCACGTAGTGCGGTATGGTAACTTCACTCTTATGATACGAAGACGTAGTAGCTTATAATAAAGCTACCTGCTTTACCTATAAAGTCTCTCAAATAGAGGGTCATAGGTTTGATTTTTATGAATTTTCTCGATGGCTATACGATAACGTTACTACTCGACTTTCTTACACAGGATTCGAATATTCGAGCTCGGGCCTCAGCAGTGGGGCATTAATAAGTAGTTTGCGGGTAACGAGATGAGATCTTAAACCTGTAAAATCGCTGTAAGTTCCTGTTATAAAACTTATTCCCGATCGGGTATTGGTTTTCGATCAATATTGTTTATACCAGTATTTGATCAGCACGTACCGATACTGAATTTATGGTGCAGTCATTAGTTGGGAACCGAATAAACCATGATTTTGGAACTAATGGTCCGTGTAAATTTTATGATTACTGTAAATTTTAAACTGATATGATTATACTGTTGGGTATGTGGAAAATGGGAAAACGATTGTCTGATACTAAATGAGAAATAACACCCATAGACAATATAAACAATGATATTACATAGTAATATTATGTTGCATTACGTCAGCCGAAAGACGTCCACTGGTGGACATAGGCTCTCCACTCAGACCCCGCGATCTTTACTAGGTCGTCGCTCCATCTTGTTGGGTGCCTACCGACAGCTCGTCTCCCGGTATATTTACTGGTGGTAAAACTGTAACATTATACTGTGTAACATGATTACGAAACTTTACAAAATGTTACAAAAAAATTCTAAGGTGGAGAACCTTAACCTGTTTTCAGCAGACCTATTTATTATTATGATGTCTCTTTATTCTTTTACAGATCTTATTTTTTATATTTTTTTAAATTACATTAAACACAATACAAAATAAAAAAAACATAAAAAATAGTCTTCGCCGGTGGCGGGGCAGGGGCCCCAGCCAGCGGCGGTCAGAGCGACAAAGTAAGCAATCTCCTCACTATTCGCGTAGTGTCCAGGATCACCGTTTTCTGCATCCGACTCTTGATCCAGCAGCCTAATGAGAGTCTCTTAAGATGATGATCGAGGCTTTTTGCTATAAGTCCATTGGCGCTAACGACTATCGGAACAATCATTGTTGAGTCAACATCCCACATGGCGGAAACCTCAAAAGCGAGATCAGTATACTCACTTAACTTATCCTTCTCCGCCTTTATGAGGTTTTCATCATGCGGGATGGTGATGACGACAAGTATTGCCCTCCGTGTCAACCGGTCTAATATCTCGATGTCAGGTTTATTGGCTGGGATAAACCTACCTGTGATAATAGACCGGTCCCGGTAGAGCGTGGCGGTCGTTTTCGAAAACCGGCGTAGGTACATATTTGTAATATAGTAACTCGGTGTCTATGAGGCCATATGAAAGAGCAAGTTGCTGGTGTAATATCTTGGCCACTTGGTTGTGCCTGTGCAAGTATTCGTTGTTTGCAAGGTAAGAACAACCGGAAATAATATGTCGGAGTGACTCTCCAGGTTGGTGGCATGCTCGACATATGTCAATCGTTCCATCGTTATTATTATTATTTATTTATATCGGACATGAGAATCCATAACGAGTTAGTAACAATTATACCTTAATTTATTGAATCAGGCGTTACTTTGCGGAGGTCCATAATTATGAACTAAAAAACAATTACTTTGCTCACCCGCGACCACTAATGACAAATAGTTATATCTGTGCGGCAAATGTATGTTTCCATGCAACACCTCCGCCTCCACTGCTACACGAATCAACACATGCCACACAGACCCAACTATCACCACCACCACTATACTAAACGCTGACGCGTTTCGGCACTCTCCACGAGGCCATTTACGAAGCACAACAACAACCGCTCAACATGCCACCACTTCCACTACGAAGAAGTGTGGTCGCGGGTGAGCAAAGTAATTGTTTTTTAGTTCATAATTATACCTTACGCCTAAGTTAGTAAAAGTAAAAAACAGTGAACCACAATAAACAGACCGATTTAACCGGATCACAATTATAAACTAAACCAACGGCTATCACAGTTAGTCGAAAAGCAACACTTGAGACATTATTCCAACAATTGTCGCTAAGAATAAAATAAACAACACCTTGGAGCGTTTAAAACGAGTTTTAACTGGTCGTTGTACTAATTAGAGTTTCGGAAGTAGGCTCATTTGCACCGGATATAGTTATTCTCGTAGTTAAGGCTTAATTCTGGTGCGTATTGGTCTGCTAATGGAGTAAGTTAGCAGGTTTGGACCGGTTAATTTAGCGTTGAACAAATTACGTCACAAATATGTCTCTCTATTTCACCAACGCTACAAGTGTCAGTTTCCAATGACAATTCGGTGTCAGTTGCTTAGTTGAGAAGCTTTTGTTTTAGCGCGCATCATATTAGCAAAGAAATGTAGTTCGAATTGTCATTGTAAACTGACAATTTTATTGTAAAGTTGGTGAAATAGGGGCCTTTAAGGCTAGCACGACTGGTCGCGACTTTGTTTGTCGCGCGAGATTACATTACCTGTCCCGTTGCATTCTGAGTGACAGAAAAGGACGGGCAGTTGTTCTCGCGCGAGATAGAAGTCTCACTGTGAGTTGTGCTAGACCTACAGGTGCGAGTCATACTCGCGCACCGAGAGTTCCATGCAAATTTGTAGGTATGTAAAAAGGTCGTCTATCACGGGACTCGAGTAGCCTCGAAGATTTTTCCTGCTTTTTCCGAATGTTTTAAGTTGTCCGATATTAGCAGAGCCCTGCTCCTAAGCAAAATGTACGCAGTGTGGGGTCATTTATTATAATGGTCTTTATACAGTATAACAGACAGACATACGATTTTCAGATTTTCATATTAATTTCATTGGTTATGCTATAAGAGCTACTTTCATGCCAAATTTTAAGTTTCTAGGACAACTGGAAGCAGGTTAGCATAAGTTTTAATTTCACGTCAATTTGCATGGAAAAACCGTTTTTAATTCATGACTGTAACTTTTTATTGCGTGAACTTAGAAGTTTAATTTTTTCATAACTTCAAGGGATAAAAAATTTGAGTACGTGGTATTAATTTCAGCAAACGGTCTAGACTCTCAGACAGACAGACGGACGGACAACAAAGTGATTCTATAAGGGTTCGGTTTTTCCTTTTGAGGCACGGAACCCTAAAATTTGCAACAGAACACTAATGAAACAACATTAGAATTGTTTGCTTATTCCGAGCCCCTACTGACACATGCATTACTGTCTGTGTGTCATCAAATATTTTGTGGGCGTAGACTGTAAATATGGGCGTTTGTTTGTGTGGCTGAGGTTAGTTTGTGAAATGCAGTAATTATGCGTCAAACAGGTATCGGTTCGTAGTGAAATAATTGAGTTTACCTGATTAACCTAGTCTTAGTGAAATAAACGGATCACTCACGTATGTCAGTCGAGTATAGCCCGACATGTTTCGGACTAAACCGTAGTCCTTCCTCTGGGAGCACACGCCACGCCGGTGGCGAGACGTAAACTGTGCGCCGCGGCTCTGCTCGCCCGGGTGCTCGGCGCAGCTGACGGCGGCTCACAACTACCCTCGTTTTCGTCGTCATTTTTATTATTGTCAAAAGTAGGGTAACACACTACACTAATCACATCACTTTGTAAAGGCTCGTTCACATTAGCTGTTGACGCAGTATTCAACACCGTTTTCCAACTAGGGGGCACTGATGACCATCCACTATCACGATTGAAATTGGGATGACGACTAATTTCAATGGCTTCACGTAAAAATGGGTCCGAAACAATGGGTACGTGAGAGATCCGTTTATTGTCCGTAGTTTCATGTTAAAAGTAACCTGGTCCTGTCAAAACTCTTTTTTTCTTTGATTTCGTAGAAAAATTCGCAAATTCTCGTAAAAATTATGATTACAAAATCAAATTATGGTTTAAGTACCAACTAATCCCTAACAATTAACTCAGAAAATTGAAAAAATGCGACTAGTGATAGATTATAAACTGTCAACATTTAATTGTCATTTATGTGACACTTGTAAATTAGTATTATAAACATCGAAAGAGATTCTCCCCCTGAACACATCAATAAAAATACATAAATTTGATATTAGGTACTTATTATTATAAAATACAAGATAATTAAATAAAAAGAGCCATATTACCAATACTACGAATGAATGGATGAAAAGCCTTTACCTTTATCACGAAAAAAAAATCAGTAATAATTTTGAGTTTGACAACGTCACATTGTCGTCATAAACGACACTTTTACTAAGGTAAAGGCAATGAACCCATCCTAACGTATTTGAAGTTACGTCCTTTTAAAATAAGTGCTTTTTAATAAATAAGTAGGTGATAAATGAATTGGTAATCCTAGTGAAAATTTAAAACTATGCTTGTGTTCCTCTTTTCAAGCAGAATACAGGCAACTAATCAAATGGTAGTCTCAAACATGTGAAATGATGTCAATTATGACAAGCATTATACATACAGACAAAAACGGGTGAACCAATTTAAATTAAACTTAGCTAAGAACCATTTTTTTTTACTGTAAACTGACCAGTGATTGACCCCTATCTCACTTGATGGAAGGTGCAGATGAGGCGTAAGGTGTAACTCACTGGTTCAGTAACAGCCTATTCACTCTAGCCTTGAAGAGCCCTAGATTGTATCCGTCCGGAAATGCAGACGGTGGGAGCGAATTCCATTCCCTAGCAGTTCGCATTAGGAAGGATGAAGCAAACCGTCTCGTGCGGGCCGTTTCGATGAAACTAGCTTTCGATTAAAAAAAACCGCTTCTAAATCGGTAAATCCGCATGCGAGCTACGATGCCGCAGACAGATACACAGATACACAAGTCAAACTTGTAATTATAACACTCTTATTTTTTGGTCGGGTGTTAAAAATATAGATCCACTAGGTACCAACACTAAATAAATAAATAAAATAAACATCATGGGACAAATTGACACCAATTGACCTAGTCCCAAACTAGGCAAAGCCTGTACTATGGGTACTAGACAACGGATAAACATACTTATATAGATAAATACATACTTATATACATATTAAACATCCAAGACCCGAGAACAAACATTCGCATTCATCATACAAACATCTGCCCCGACCGGGATTCGAACACTGGCACTAAATTATTACCCGCAACGACACAGCAGAGTGGCTAATACCTACGGAAATGTAATTTAAAGTAGGGTAAACGCGCCGGATTCGGTCCATTATCGGCTG
Organism: Clepsis dumicolana; assembly: GCA_963691665.1. Lineage (NCBI taxonomy): Eukaryota > Metazoa > Arthropoda > Insecta > Lepidoptera > Tortricidae > Clepsis > Clepsis dumicolana. The sequence goes on from OY829529.1 coordinate 1,349,482, forward strand.
CTAATAAATCCTATCGGAATTCGGGGTTTATTTACCCATTGAGTCCGCCACACCCTATTACGTGTGATCGTGTAACGGTAAGTAGTAGATTACTATGAACTAATTTACCTTCGTACTACGTGAGCGTTACGTGCGAGGCAGTTGCGCTTGTGCGACAGTTTTGGACGGTACGATAGTGCGAATTGACACTATTGACATTAATGTAAATTTGACCGCGTTTATTCTTTACTGTGTTGTTGTTGTTGTACAGAAATGAGGAATGGTTATTTGACATTTCATTTATTTTTCGTTTGTAACATATTGGTATTTTAATAAACTATTTCAGCCATTTGCACGTCTGAATGTCTTTTAAAAAAAAAAAAAAAACAAAAATGAGCTCTTGTGAGGTCTACAGCTCACAGAGTCACTAGTGTACAGTAGGGTGTTAGCCTCCATGCAACAAGTGCATGGTGCGGTCCTGGCAAGCTAGACTGATCTGTCCATTTTAAACTTAGAATTTGATCAAAATAAAGGAACACTTGGTTCCCAGAAAGCAGTGCAGTCGGGCTGGGACCTCGGACTAAGATAGTTGTTACACAGTACATGGATTAGATTTAAGCCCCTGCTCTTGAATATAGACCCAGTCCTGGCTAAGAATACTATCTTTTATTTAGTTACGTTAGTACTTGCAGGGCAGTAGATGATTTTACCGTTAGAACGCATCACCGTATCTTCTCCAGTGCCCACTCCCTGGGCTACACCCCACAGTACCTATTATTTAGGAATCAGTACTAAAATTACAACGAGTTGTTCCTGATGATCAAAACCAGGGCATCTCAAGTGGACCGGCTCACCCAATATGTACGTTCCAACCATCAGTATGAAGTGTGTGAAGTCGTATCTCCCTATCTAGAATGGCACCCTACCATACTTGAAGTGGATCGGACTACTAAAATTATTACCTGTGCCATGTAATTTTCACGCCGCACTCTGATACCTAATACGACTGCTCATCAAATATTCTATCAGTTCTACTACGGCCGCCTAATCTTATTTAAGACCTTATTGCTACACCAAAAAGGGTGGTTGTACATATTTTAAAGCAGAATCGATTTGAAATATTGATGATAATGTCTAGACACCCTGTCTGTTACATGCACAAAGCAATCACTGGAGACGGAAACGTGCTTTCCCATTTGTCAAAAATGTGTGTGTGAAATTCCTACATTGGGAACGCGTGGGACCTATAGCTTAATCCCTCTCATTCTGAGAGTAAGCCCGAGCCTAGTGCCCAGCAGTGGGACGTAAGAAAGGCTGGTGATTGCCCCACATTGGAATGTTTAGGTGTGTGCATGTTTGCATTTGTGTGACAATTTTGTTTTGATATAAACGCGTAGTGAATTTGTTGTTCGTATTAATTTAACTGGAATCAGAAATTACGAGATCCGTCTTCTTCTTAAAGTGCCACTCCATTACTGGAGGTTGGCCGTTGGCTCCAAAATTCCTCCGTCTTGAGCCATCCGGAACAGTTGCTCCGCACTGATCCCGGTCCACTCCCATTCCTCAGCCATGATTTCTTCCGCCTTCCGAGAATGAATGAATGAGGATGAGTGAATGAGGATGAGGTCCGTAGAAGTTACTAAAGCTACCGATACAGCTCAGCAAAGTGCACACCTTAAGTGGCAGTGGGCGGGGCCCATTGCTCGCAAAACCGATGGCCGTTGGGGCCGTAAGGTTTATTCAAGAGTGGCGACCGCGTACCGGAAGGCAAAGTGTTGGTAGGCCTCCCGCAAGGTGGTCAGACAATCTGGTAAAGATCGCGAGAAGCCATTGGCTGGGGGTAGCACAAGACCGATCGTCGTGGAGATCCTCGGGGAAGGCCTATGTCCAGCAGTGGACGTCTTCCGATTGGTATGATGGATGATGTTGGTGACTTGCCGAAGACCACACTGAGTTAACCTCGGTGGCCCATGTCCAGCAGTGGACGTCTTCCGATTGGTATGATGGATGATGTTGGTGACTTGCCGAAGACCACACTGAGTTAACCTCGGTGGCCCATGTCCAGCAGTGGACGTCTTCCGATTGGTATGATGGATGATGTTGGTGACTTGCCGAAGACCACACTGAGTTAACCTCGGTGGCCCATGTCCAGCAGTGGACGTCTTCCGATTGGTATGATGGATGATGTTGGTGACTTGCCGAAGACCACACTGAGTTAACCTCGGTGGCCCATGTCCAGCAGTGGACGTCTTCCGATTGGTATGATGGATGATGTTGGTGACTTGCCGAAGACCACACTGAGTTAACCTCGGTGGCCCATGTCCAGCAGTGGACGTCTTCCGATTGGTATGATGGATGATGTTGGTGACTTGCCGAAGACCACACTGAGTTAACCTCGGTGGCCCATGTCCAGCAGTGGACGTCTTCCGATTGGTATGATGGATGATGTTGGTGACTTGCCGAAGACCACACTGAGTTAACCTCGGTGGCCCATGTCCAGCAGTGGACGTCTTCCGATTGGTATGATGGATGATGTTGGTGACTTGCCGAAGACCACACTGAGTTAACCTCGGTGGCCCATGTCCAGCAGTGGACGTCTTCCGATTGGTATGATGGATGATGTTGGTGACTTGCCGAAGACCACACTGAGTTAACCTCGGTGGCCCATGTCCAGCAGTGGACGTCTTCCGATTGGTATGATGGATGATGTTGGTGACTTGCCGAAGACCACACTGAGTTAACCTCGGTGGCCCATGTCCAGCAGTGGACGTCTTCCGATTGGTATGATGGATGATGTTGGTGACTTGCCGAAGACCACACTGAGTTAACCTCGGTGGCCCATGTCCAGCAGTGGACGTCTTCCGATTGGTATGATGGATGATGTTGGTGACTTGCCGAAGACCACACTGAGTTAACCTCGGTGGCCCATGTCCAGCAGTGGACGTCTTCCGATTGGTATGATGGATGATGTTGGTGACTTGCCGAAGACCACACTGAGTTAACCTCGGTGGCCCATGTCCAGCAGTGGACGTCTTCCGATTGGTATGATGGATGATGTTGGTGACTTGCCGAAGACCACACTGAGTTAACCTCGGTGGCCCATGTCCAGCAGTGGACGTCTTCCGATTGGTATGATGGATGATGTTGGTGACTTGCCGAAGACCACACTGAGTTAACCTCGGTGGCCCATGTCCAGCAGTGGACGTCTTCCGATTGGTATGATGGATGATGTTGGTGACTTGCCGAAGACCACACTGAGTTAACCTCGGTGGCCCATGTCCAGCAGTGGACGTCTTCCGATTGGTATGATGGATGATGTTGGTGACTTGCCGAAGACCACACTGAGTTAACCTCGGTGGCTCATGTCCAGCAGTGGACTGACAAGGTTTGATGGTGTTGATATGTTTGTAAGAACGTTGCGTGTTCTGTTAAAGGCGACTACAGTCTTAAGAGCTCTGTGATCGCATGTTAGGGTTTAGTGTTTAAAAATAGACTAGTTAGCAGTGCCTTTGTTTCTTGAAGTTGCTCGTGTTACCTTGTGGTAATGTCAGTGTTATTAATATCAGTTTTGAAAGGGAATAATGATGTCGTCGTCAATTAGTCGTCAATGTATCAATCAACGACCAACTGTCAATTTGGTCAACTATAACTATGACGAGTCAAAAATCCGCTAGGATCGCTACTATCGTTTTTTTTTAAACGAGGAGGAAGGCAAATGAGCAAGTGGCTCACCTGATGGTAAGTGATCACCCCGGAGGGGCCGCAGATGCGTTGCCAACCTAGAGAGCTAAGATGAAATGCCTCTTGTGCCCGTAATTACACCGGCTGTCTTACTCTAAACGCTGGAACACAACAGTGCAAGCACTGGTGCTTAGCGGCAGGATTAGCGAGTAAGATGGTGGTAGCGATACGGACGGATCTCGCACAAGGTCCCACCACCCGCAAAAGCCCGCGTGTGAGGTCTGTCTGTCAATTTCCACCAGTCATGGTCAGTTAGCTTGTCTCTTATTGGTGGAGAATGACAGACAGACCTCTGACCTACTTGTGACCAAAGGGCTGGCAGTTTTCTCTCTCAAAGAATCAGCATCGCTATTCAGCGAGGCAACGCTGCCAGCCTTTTGGGCACCTTGCCACGGGGGCCTTATTTAGATTTAATTTAGTTTTAAGTTTTAGCTTGGATTTAATGTGATTGTAAATTGCTTTTAGTATGTAAATAAATACCGTTTGCTTTTCAAATTCAGTATGAATTTATCTATATAAGTATGTTTATAATCGTCCCACGATAACTCTGCGTAAGATACCTATTAATTGGCAACCCAGAAAAATCACGCTGAGGTAATACTTTTTTCATGTCACTCAGACATTTCTTTATTCTTCTTCATTTCTCATAAAAAATAATGATAGCAGTAATCAAAAGTTGCTGTTTTTTTTTAAATATGGGTCTGTCCATTGGAGGACAATTTTGCCAGTGTTTAGTAGGTTTTGCCGTTGTACGGTAAAAAAAATCTAGAAAACGAAATATGAGAGGTATTTTAATGGTGGATGGTAGATGAACTATGACCCCGTTTATGTGTAATCTAATCAAAAGTTCAAAACGTGTTGTTTGACTATAAATCAGTGTTGCCATAAACAAACTTTAGATTTCTACTGTTGTCATTTCGTTGCAGAGTTACTGTGGGTTGACTCTATCCGTTGTCTAGTACCGTCCGTTGTCTATGTAGGTAAGTAGGTAGGTTTTGCCTAGTTTGCGGGTCTAGGTCAATTGATGTCAAATGTCCCATGATATTTTATTTATTTATTTAATTACAGTTCTTTTTTAAGGCCCTCTCCATTATTGAAGTCAGATTTCTCGTATCAGTTGTATGTCAGGATCGTAGCAATTGGAAGTCCGTGGTTTCTGCCTACCCCTCAGGGAGACAGGCGTGACTGTATGTATTTATGTATGTTGTCTCCTATTCCTTTGACCGGCACATGTAACACGGTGCGCCATTTTGTCGCTTGTCGCGCAGTGCGTCCCTTTCATAGTGATGGAATCAGCGAAGGACGCACTGAGCGACAAGCGACAAAATGGTGCGCGTGCTAGCTCCCTAGGGCTAGGGTTGTTGTATGTTTGTTAATACAAGGGGTGACTGACCTTTCCATCATATCGCCTTCCGGCCTGTTGATCGCGGAGCTCTTCGACGCTGAGAACACGTATATCCGAATGTCGTCCTTGTACCACTTAACACTGTGCATCTCCCCACAAGCGGCGACGTCTATGCGACACTTAAGGGATGCCGTCTCGCCTACTAGCGATGCTGCTTGCTCTGTGGACAAAAGAGAATTTGAATTAGCCGAGAACGATCACTTTTAATCTCAGAAAAACAGAACCAGTGGCTCTGTGAGGTGTTGACCTCGCGACCTAATTTTTGAACATTTTCCGTTTAAAAAAACTGGACATGTGCGAGTTGGACTCGCGCACGAGGATTCCGTACAAAGGTTCCCCTGCTTTTCCCAGTGTTTTAAGTTGTCCAGTATTAGCAGAGAGCCCTGACAGTTTTAATAGTAATAATCGCGGTCAATATCCCGTTTTCATTATGTCTAGTGCAGAGAGCCCTGTTCCTAAGCAAAATGTACGCAGTGTGGGTCATTTTACATTGGTCTGTGACACATACAGACAGACATAAAAATTAAAGATTTTGAGTGTTTGTGCTATAATAAGCTACCTTCAGACCAAATTTCGAGTTTATAGAACAACTTTAGGTTTTCACAGTACGGCAATTTGTATGGAAGCAACATTTTTAACGACTGTATCTTTTGATTGCGTTGACTTAGAAGTTTGAGTTTTTATTTATTTATTTTATTTTATTCGCAAAATTACAATTATAAGCTTAACAGTAGGAACCAAAGCTCTTATAATGTTATTATGTACAGTAACATCAAGGGACTGCAGAGGGTCGAGCACGACTTTATGAATGCTGCGTAACGTTACGGTTATCGTATCGAGATCGAGAAACCTCATACTAAATTTTAGTTCCAAATACGCTCACGGGCGGGCGCTGTCCCAAACGTCATACAAACTCGACAACGTTTACTATTCGATTTTACGTAACGCAGCATTCGTAAAGTCGTGCTCGACCCTCAGGTTTGAGTATTTGATAATTATGAATTTCAGCATGCTATCTCCACGCGTTCCAGAGAAAAAGGGTCTTGACAGGCAGACAGACGGACAATAAAGTGATCCTACAAGAGTTCCGTTTTTCCTTTTGAGGTACGAAACCCTAAAAACTACGCCTGAATCAATACAATACCTAAAAACTGGACAGGGTTATATTTCAAGTATAAGAACTAATTTTAGACAGTGTGTGTCGTGTTGGATACGATCAACGCTGCTTCTGGCTTGTTCCGTGTGTAGCGTTAAACCTTTACAGAGTCAAATAAAAACACGTACCTATGTAACTCCATTTAACCGTGCTGTGGCAAAATATAAAATTAAATAGCAGTTGCAGAAAACGTTGGAAATAGCAATAATCGCTTAGCTTAGAAGTGGAGTTAACGCCATTCCGGAGGATTTTGTATTTTCGCGGAAGTATTTATTACAAGGTGTTTCTCTGAGTAAATCTGCTTTGCTGTAAGCTAGGCATTGGATTTTTTTACATACCTACTGCATGTTATTTTTATTTTGTTGTGTTTGAGGTAATAACCTAATAAAAAAAAGATCGCATTAAATTTGTAACGAAAACTTCAGTCCGCAATTCTAAAAGAAAGAGGTGAGAAAAACTTTATTAACCTTAACTAGAAAAGGTGCTTTGACCTCACAGAACCATTTCTATTGGGATAACTGGCTGGCATGTTGAACGATTGTTTTGGTATACAATGACTATGCAAAGAAAAATCCGTTAAGCAGCTGGACATGAACCAGCAACCTCGGTAATCCGTACCACGCTCCACCAATTAAGCTATACTTAACGTTGGTGTACCTAACGAATTTTTCAATGCCTTGTGTCATATTTTTATTTGGAAGATCTCTCCTCAGCGCCATCTATGAGTAGCTTAATCAAGCGGCTCACCCACTACGGAACTTCTACAGTTACGCATTAGTGGCAAGAGATGGAGCTATTTTCTGAATCAATGAAAATAATCGATTTATTGATTATTTTTGTTTTTATTTTTATGAAACATTCATAGAATGAAATTCAACATACAATGGCTATGCAAAGAAAAATCCGTTAAGCAGCTGGACACTGCTGCTGCTGGAGCTGTGTGCTGGGCGTGGAGCAGCTGGGCAGCTGGTTCCAGCTGCTTAACGGATTTTTCTTTGCATAGTCATTGTATGTTGAATTTAATTCTATGAATGTTTCATGAAAATAAAAACAAAAATAATCAATAAATCGATTATTTTCATTGATTGTTTTGGTGCTTTGACAATGGCCTCGCAAAGAGTGCCGAGACGCGTCAATTGTATATCACATTGTCAACAATTTTTTTCTCACCGACTCCGACTCATGTAAAAATACACAACTTCCAGAGTTTTCTGTTATAATATCATTAAAAAAAATAGTGATTCCAGTGACATTGGCACCTACTTTTTCCTCGGGAAAATGCAAAATTCCCGGGGGATAGAAATAAGCGAATTCTACATTTAGCCCGATTAAAAATCTTTCACTAACAGAAAGCTACACTGTTTCTGATTGAAAGCTACACGATTTCTGACAAATTGTAAAGTTCCCGCCGGATATTAATAACTGTTTTAACCTAGCTATTTAAAAAAAAACCTTAAATATGAATCAGTGACAGTGTAGCTTTCTATTAGTGATTTTAATTTAAATCAGCCCCGAAGTTGACTTCGCTTATTTCTATCCCGCGGGAATTTTGCATTTGAACTCTTTAGATCGATTAAAAAAATCTAAAATTTAAATCCCATTTATTCCCTATCCAGTGGGAATTTCGAAAAAGTCCTTCTTAGTGCACCTCTATGATCCTCAAGAAATAATAATTGTAAACTTGCAAGTCTCTATATCTGCTAGTCAGTTATTATGAAAATATTACTGTTTATCCTTTATTAGCTGTTATTATTACCTACTTGCATGCCAAATTTGTAATCTCTAATAATTATAGCTGCGGAGATAGAGCTATTTTGATTCGAAAATGTAAATCCCATTTATTCCCTATCCCGTGGGAATTTCGAAAAATCCCTTCTTAGTGCTCCTCTAAGATACTCAAGGTATATGTCTACCAAATTTCAAGTCTCTAGGTCCAGTGGTTTAGGCTGTGCGTTGTCTGTCAGTCAGTCAGTCAGTCAGTCACGGTCTTCTTTTATAGGTATAGATTTAATGATAATTTTGATAATTAATATCGAACGAACCATTATTTTGAGCGTTTTACGTTTTGTTATCTGTCAAAAGCTACTTAAACACACTCCACTCCAAGGTCAAATTACTTTCCCCACTAGTGGATAAAACGCGATTTTCATCATCATCACCAGCCTTTTTTACGTCCCACTGCTGGGCACAGGCCTCCTCTCAGAATGAGAGGGCTTGGGCTATAAGTTCCCACGCGGGCCCAGTGCGTGTTGGGAACTTCACACACATCATTGAATTGCTTCGCAGATGTGTGCAGGTTTCCTCACGATGTTTTCCTTCACCTAAAAGCTCATGATAAATTACAAATGTAATTCCGCACATAAATTCCGAAAAACTCAGAGGTGCGAGGCGGGGTTTGAACCCACGACACTCTGCTTGAGAGGCCATAGGTCACACCACTAGGCTATCACGGCAATCCCACGCACGCGCGCGATTTTACCCGTTTGTATTAAAGGATAAAAGACGGCTTTCCGAGGTAGTGAGGGGAAAATAATATTTGTATTGCACTGTACGCGCGAGACGCGAGGTACATACACACATTCCATCTATCCCGAAGTTGTCTTTGACCATACAAAAAAAAAACTTTGTACCATCAAATGGCCCAATATTGAGCAAATGATTAATTGCAAACTGTAGTTAGTGAAGTAAATTAATTGAGCAAGTCGACTCAGTGAGGTTTAATTACGAATGCTTGACTTAAATTAATGCGTTAATTTGAGATAGTTTATTAATTATTAAATTAAGTTAAGATTTAGCGTTTTCGTTAATCCCTTGTGCAGTCAGCAGAGGGTCGAGCACGACTTTTCGAAACCTGCGTCACGTAAATTCGAATAGTAAAAGTTGTCGAGTTTGTATGACGTTTGGCGTGTGCGTGTTTGGAACTAAAATTTAGTATGAGGTTTCTCGATCTCGATACGATAACCGTAACGTTATACAGCATTCGTAAAGTCGTGCTCGACCTTCAGAAGAAGTAGCTAAGCAACCGAAGCGGTCACAATGATCTACACAAGCTCTTATGTTTATAACAATAGAGCCGTGCTTAGATGATTGTGACCGCTTCGGCTGCTTAGCAACTTCTGCTGCTGACTGTACCTGATCGCGTAACTATTTCGACACTCGTCATCGGATTGAAATGTCAGATTTTGTACGACTGTGACAGCTAGCTGTTTCCGAGGCCCGAGTACGAATATTCGAATCCGTAACGTAACGTTATCGTATCGAAATCGAGAAACTTTGTACTAAACTTTAGTTCCAAATACGCTCCGTTCGGGCGATGTTCCAAACGTCATACGAATTTCTCGATAATGTTACCCTTTAGGTTTTCAGGATACGGCAATTTGTATGGAAACAACCTTCTGATTGCGTTGACTTAGAAGTTTGATTTTTTCACAGCTTCAAGGGACTGCAGGCTTGAGTATTTGATATTAATTTTAGCACACGTTCTAGAGAAAAAGGGCCTTGACAGACAGACGGACAACAAAGTGATCCTATAAGGGTTCCGTTTTTTCCTTTTGAGGTATGGAACCTTAAAAACGAATCACTCGAATCGGAAACACGACGGGTTAAACTAGATTTATGTAATTACGTGAGTGATCCGTTTTATTTCAGTATGATCGAGTCTCGCGGTAGTTTCATGTTAAAAGCTCGCTAATTAATTTAAACGAACAGTTTCAATTGAATCAACAGAACGCACCTTGAACTTTTATCATCCTAATGAATCTTCATTTATCATAAATTAACTCTTAATTAAAAGGAATATCTTTGTTAATGGGTTATTTATATGAATAAATTAGAAATTAGGTCGCGGACAGTAATTATGATTATTTAAGGACGGAGGGATGTTAATTAAACTCCCCTTTGAACGTGAAAACCTGCGAATTATAATCTATCGCAGAAGAGAGCGCGATTAGAACTATGTCGCTTTGTGTTGACTTAAGTGGTAAATGAAAAGAAAAGTTGAATATTTCAAAAACGGGTGAACCGATTTTAATAAAACTTAGCTAAAAACCATCGTGATTAAACTAGCTTTAGTTAAAAAAACCCGCATTGAAATCGGTCCGTCCATTTGGGAGCTATGATGGCACAGACAGATCCACAGATTAAACTCATAACGATCTTTTTCGTCAGGCGTTAAAAATGCCTTGTTGTTTGATAACTAACTCTTGTAACATTACCACTAAAAAAGTTGGAACTGTTAATCAATGGATTTTTTTTAATCAGTATAAGTACCTACTCTTTGTTCTAAAACTCTCATCATTACTAAGCAGTAAAGACCTACTCACCTAGGCCTACTCAGACATCAGAAATGATGATATCCGCAGTAGAACTAAAGTTACCGACATAGCCCGAAGAATTGCGAAACTTAAGTGGCAGTGGGCGGGGCACATTGCTCGCAGAACTGATGGCCGTTGGGGTCAGAAGGTTCTCGAGTGGCGTCCACGGACCGGGAGACGAGCCGTCGGTAGGCCTCCAACAAGATGGAGCGACGACCTAGTAAAGATCGCGGGGCCGCGGTGGATGCGGAAAGCACAAGACCGGTCTGAGTGGAGAGCCTTATGGGAGACCGCCGTCCAGCAGTGGACGTCTTTCCCTACCTACTGAGACCAACCGCAACTGTCCGCGTCAAAAAAAAGTCCTAAACGCCTGTACAGAATGTTACACGCTGGGTTCCCAAATAGCGAAAGCCACATCGATAAGCTCTTTCCTTCTATCTTGATACAGTTCTGTAGAAGCTTGGGCAGCTTTCTCAATCTGAGAGGTGGCCTGTGCCCAGCAGTGGGACGTAAATAGGCTACAGGGTGATCCTGACGCTCTTACACAAAGTCCAACCAATGCCGTTTTAATCAACATAGCCCATAAAAACGGGTTATGTGCTTCAACGGGCATCCCGTCGCGAATCACGCGGCAGGCGACTTGAGTAATTGTACCAGGGGTTCTAAGGGAATTAGGTTGAAGAAGATCGTTCGGTTTGACAAAAAAAACGCTATATTATGTACCTTATAAAAACTAGTACCTCTGTGAGCTGTAGACCTCGCGAGTTCATGTTTGAACATTATTTGTTTTTTTTTTTCCAAAAAAGTAATTGTCAAAAAAACTACCCTGGAAAGCCGTCTTTTATCCTTTAAAATAAGCGGGTAAAATCGCATTTTATCCACTAGTGGGGAAAGTAATTTGACCTTGGAGTGGAACGTGTTTGAGTAGCTTTTGCCAGATAACAAAACGTAAAACGCTCATAATAATGGTATAAAATAAAAAAATTATAAATGGTTTGAGAATTTAATAGAAAATACTAAATTTAGCTTTATTTAATGGTCCTTAAAATTCTATGAGAAACATTTGTTTTTTTATGATGATGTTGAATATAATTCTGAACGCACAAGTTGAGTTGATGCAATTTCAAAACGCATCGTCATAAATGTCAACATTGTCAACAAAAATTTTCTCACCGACTCCGAGTCACGTAAAAATATACAACTTCCAGAGTTTTCGTAAAAAAAAATGGTGATTCCAAAGACGAAGATTTATTTTTATGACATAATGAAAACGGGATATTACCGTATAGGTTAGAGCTCATCAAACCTATAAGGTAATCGCGGTCAATATCCCGTTTTCATTATGTCTAATGCAATTAACCGCGAATTATTTAAAACTGTTATTTTTATGAGTCGTTTTTTTGCATGTTGCGCTTTCCTCGCTACAGTGAGGTGAAAAGTTTTGTGTTATACACGGGTGCAAATGTATTTTACTTCTCGTGTGATGAAACACTCTGATTTTCTGCGAGAGGGTGGTACTTCCCCGGACGAGCCGGCCCATTCGCATGGCAGCAAATAGCTACAGTATGGCTCTCTCCCACGCGAGATTTTTTGCGAGAAAAAACAAGCGTTTTTAATATCCAAGTGTACGATCTGCCCACTTCTGTGGCCAAAGGGACGGACGGATTGCAGATTACGGTTGTAATTTCGTTAAACGGCCTTTTACAATTAGGACCGGCTTTATAACTTTTTTCGTTTCGGATCAAGGGTTTAAAGGTCCCTTTCCCGACTCGATGTTTTATTAAAACTCAACTAGGTCGAGTTCGGTTGCAGGTGCGGGAAGAAGCAGTTTTGGGTAAAAATGAGGTTAGCTTTTGACCCGTGTTGTGTAATGGGTTTTTTACTGGCCCAATTGGTAATGCAGTAGACGAAATTGTTCGTAAGTATGAATTTGTTACAAACAGTTCACAATTAAATGATACGGATGAGTGTTTGGGGATTTCAAGTAGCATTGGAAACATTGCTATGCAAAAAGTTAGTTAGTAGGGAGATGGTCAATAGTTGCTCAATATTGTTGCTCCTTGTAAGTACTGTTTTGTGGTTTTCAATAAATAATATTTGTATTGTAATTGTTTGTGTTATAGTAACGTAGCTTTTTGGTATCATAGGCACTCTAGAAATCAGATTTACACAGGATGTTAGATCATGAACGAAAAATATTGCAATATTAAGTTATACCATGGAGTTTGTTTTTGAAAAAAAAAACTGTCTTAAATGGGTGATCGTTTTAGACTTCCTCAACCACTTACTGAAATATTTTTGGGTTTATTATCTGACACCATAATTAAAATAATAAAATATTCAAAGTTACGGGTGGTAAGACTTTGAAAGAGTCCGTCCAGATCGCTGCCAACATCTCAGGTACCCGCTAATCCTGTCGCTAAGCAGCAGTGCTTGCTCTGCTGTGTTCCGGTGTTGAGAGTAAGACGAGGCATTCTATCTTAGCCCTCTAGATTGGCAACGCATCTGCAAACCCTCCGGGGTTGTCTAAGGGCAGTGGTGATCACTAACCCTCAGGTTACCACTTGCTCGTTTGCCTGCCTAATCGTGTATAAAAAAAATTGCGTATACGATAGGCAGCCTATTGCTACCCTGTATTTTCTTTGCCATTTTTCCGTTTTGTGTGTTTAGTGGTGTTCAATAAAGACACACGAGCCCACACTTCTAAAACACTCAATTCGAAGCCAAACAACGTATTTCTCACTTCTAAAAGCCTTTCATCTCACAAGGTATTGCACTGAACGTCGACCGCAGAAGTATTCGACGACGCCGAAGCATGTGAAGTGAAGCGAACTTGTAAGAGCGAAAGTGTAGAAACAGAGTGGACTATCGTTAGGATTATTAAGCTGTGTCGTACAATACAATATAATTTACCAAGTTTTTCTAAATTTCAAAGTAATGCGTAAATATTCAGAAAAACCAGAAAAATGAATTCTCGAATTGGGGTTCGAACCCAAACCGTTTCCAAATCGTGGTGACGCGCTAATCTAGTTACGCTATTCGAGCAATTGGTAGCTAGCACGAAAAACTTTAATATAATTATTCATGCATCAGTTTTTAGGGTTCCGTACCTCAAAAGGAAAAAACGGAACAATTATAGGATCACTTTGTTGTCCGTCTGTCTGTCTGTCTGTCTGTCTGTGAAGACCCTTTTTCTCTGGAACGCGTGGAGGTAGGATGCTGAAGTTAATATTAAATACTCAAACCTGCGGTCCCTTGAAGCTGTGAAAAAATCAAGTATCTAAGTCAACGCAATCAAAAGATACAGTCATTAAAAAAGTAGTTTCCATACAAATTGCCGTTTGTAGAAAACCAAAAGGGTACTTCTAGTTGTCCTAGAAACTTGAAATTTGGTATGAAGGTAGCTCTTATAGTACAACCACTCAGAAAGTCAAAATCTTATTTTTTGATGTCTGTCTCTAGATTTCGAGGACTAATATAAGTTGACCCCATACTGCGTACATTTTGCTTAGGAGCAGGGCTCTGCTTACACTGGACTTCTTAAAACACTGGGGAAAAGCGTTAAAATCTTTTTACGGAACCCTCGTGCGCGAGTCCGACTCGCACTTGGCCGGTTTTTTTATTACTTTGAGAGTACCTACAGAGAAATACAAAAAGTTGGTTTATCAAGTTTATATTTTCATACGTTACCAAAGTGGTTTTTAAAGTGGTTACCAAAGAAAAACTTAACCCTTATAGGATCGCTTCGTTGTCTGTCTGTCTGTCAATACCCTTTTTCTCTGGAACGCGTGGAGGTAGCAAGCTGAAATTATTGTAAAATTTTCAAGCCTGCAATCCCTTGAAGCAGTGAAAATGCAAAATTCTAAATCAACGCAAATAAAATATACAGTCGTTTTAATAGTACATTGTGCATGAAGGGCGGTAAGAAGGGTATTACTAACGAAAGTCTATTAGAAGGCCGAGGCCAAAGGCGGAGGGCTTTTAATAACTTGAGTTTGTAATGCCCTTACTGCCCGTGATACACACAATGTTTTTCATCATATTTGCGAGGAAATAAATACATACAACAAAAGGCAAAATCTATTTATTAAAAGTTTGGTCTTCACATACAGAAGACATATTTTACTAAGTACAGGCAGTACCTCCGTAAATATTAGATTAAGTATATACGATTATAAATATAAACTCAGCAGTCTGCAACAAATAATAGTTTTGAGATTGTCAACTTTTTTCAATGGAGACTTCAGACTTCCAGTACTTCCACAGATAATGATAAAAAACGCGTTTAGAAACTGGAAAGACGAAAGCCCATCCATACAGCCAGTTTTTATCGTTTTCAAAATTAAATTCACTGAAATAATTGCAAAGGAAACTCAAATAGTTTTAAAACACAATAATAACGTTTAAATTAAGTAATACTTATTTGTAGAAAACGTTAAAAACCATTTTTGATTTAAAACCTCCTTAGTGTGGAATGATATATTATACCTACTTACCTACGAGTGAACGCCATATTTTTAAAACTAAACTCATTACTCCCTTGGGAAAATTACAAATTACCTATTACTCCCATAGGAATAATTTAGGCCGTTGTCCTTCAGTATGCCTGCGTACAATACGACGCTTTACGAGCAAGTGTGATGAAAAAATTGTTTAAATGCAAATTGCAGTGGACGTGAATTTTAGGCTACTATTATTTTTATCTGCTCATGGAGTGTGTCTGGACTGAAGGTATTAGGGAGAGTTTATGTACTAAATCCACACTAAATCCCGTTTTAGTAAATTTTATGTGACATTTTTTATTCCTTCTTTGTCTGAACCTTTTAGCGATGCTGTCAAATTTCTTTACAATCCTCTATTAAAATTGTTTTTACGGGTCTGGCACTTTCATTGATAATCAAAGCTCCTAATAACCAACTAAAAAAAGTTGAAAACCTCCGACATTGTTTCAAAGCTAATATTCCAAAAACGGGTGAACCGGTTTTCACGAAATTTAGCTTAGGACCATCTCGATTAAACTAGCTTTCGATTAAAAAAAACCGCATAGGAAACGGTCCATTCGTTTGGGAGCTATTATGCCACAGAGAGATACACATATACACCAGACACATAGACACAGGTCAAACTTATAAAACCCCTCTTTTTCGTCGGGGGAGAAAAAAAAACATTAAAAGGATTATTTGGTCCCAGTGCCATACAATTTCCTGTACAAAGTCACACACAAAAGCTATGAAACTGCAACTTCTGGGCTTACGTTGTCCAAGCTTTGAGATCTCGAGTGAGGCTTACAACTTCACTTATTAGAAGCGAGTTCGTAAAGGAATGCTGGCTACCCGCGGAAAAGTCGGTTCGACACAACTTTCTTGAACATACATCGTAAAGAGTAATGGCTACAGGGTAAATTTTAACGATTGTCACACGGTTTAACCTCTGCACTACTTGCACTTTGACACGAAGAGGCAATTATTATAGGTATTCAAAACTTGTTTTTATACAAGCTTTATAACTCAGATTACAGAACAAACCAGAACTCGCGAGCGCGCCCTAACTGAAGCAACTAAACCTACACTTAAATAGCGAAGTTTCGCGCAGTCATCTCCGTGTACGCAGCGTATCGTGACGTGTTGTACGAATGACAATATTAATTAAATCCTTTCTCATGTCGTTCTTACATGCAGAAATGCCACTGGCAGAAACGCTCCGCGGCTTTGCCCCATTGTAATCATAATAAAAGACTAGTTCCCTCTATCCAGTGGGAATTCTGGAAATCCAGTTCTTAGTTCCAGCTAATAATATTTGTCTGCCATTATTTAAATTTTCTGGCTTCAGTCAGGTGGTATATTTAGGCTATGCATTGTCTGATTGTTGGTACGTTTGTTCTAAATCACTTTCGTAGTCTCTTTTGTCGAAGTGGATGAAGATTTTGATGAAGTTTTCGGTTATTTGGCGGAAAGAAGTACGGCATCGCTACCAGCTAACTCAGAAATGCCACCAAAATCTACTGCCAATTCTTCAAACACGAGTCCACGAAAGTGACAAGGTTTAAACGGTCGAATAATGACCTATCTACCGAAGCACTTGGTAAAAGCTATGGATATCTATGTTTATTTATTTACTCGAGTTACGGGAAACACCCTGCACAGTAGGGATTTCTGTACAATCATGAAATAACTTAGTAATTTCCCCTAGGACAAGCGGCAGTGGAGAAAATCCTTCTCATCAGATAAGACAGTTTAATTTCGTCTGTTCGTCACTCTCCGACTCTAATTGATGTCCAGTCAGTCAACGTTGAGAAAAAAAGGAAATGGTTTTTTATAAGCCGTGGTAGCTAGGTGGTTTACACTGGGCTCCCAAGTAGGAGGTCGTAGGTTCGAGTCTAACCTCTGAGTTTTTTTAATTTATGTGTGCTTAGAGCCGTGCTTAGATCATTGTGAACGCGTCGGTCGCTTAGCAACTTTTGCTCCTGACTGAACGTGTGTCACCTTGTTATTTCTTCGTTGTGCGTGCCACGCTATCGTAATACTTACAGTGTGGAAACAGCGAAATTAAATTTTTCTTAATAAAAAATCCTTCCTACTAACATTTTACCGGGAAAACTTCTTAGTAAATGTTGAGCGAACACCGTGGCGTGACTAGAGTTGAAATTAAAGTTTTAACAAAAATTCTAGAAGGTATTCAAGTTTCATGCAGCTCTTATGCATGGAAACTACGTAGTTTTGTTCCTGATTATTAAATACATCGCATCTTGCTATATTTTCTTTAACATGGCGTCTCGTACAAGAGTGCTCTCGTTTATTAATTAAAATTAAGTATAATTAGTCAAACCAAGTGCAAACACCAGTATCTTTCATAAAGCAGACAGACGGGAGGCGCCTTTGGCTTTATCTATGCACTACAATTTTCTGCCACTTTTTGAGGGGGACGAGGAACACACGTACAGCACACGTCTAAGCTCCTGTCAAAATTAGTTACGTAAACAAAACTGTCACAAAACACACACAATCAAAAGGCCCTGGTCATTTTGGTCAGACTTAATGTTACAGTTTTGGCAGATCGCGCGTTCCTTTCCTGCTCCAAGGTATCTTTCAATAATAGAACTATAGTGCCTCACGTCATCATACGACAATAAAAACCTTACACCGATCAGTTTCAGCCTTAAACAATCTTCATGGACCCAACGAATCTATTGCGTATACCCCCCCCCCCCCCCCCCATCCTCAATGTCTCAAACATGGCTGCCGTAAAGCTCGCAAGTAACGACGATCCGATCTCAACTTTTGACTGAGACATAAAAACGGAAAGTTTTTTTGAGTTTTCTCGAAGCGCGGGTGGGTTTGAACGGGCGAGTCTACTTGATCGGGGAAACACAGTTACTGCCCTTTTAACTCGTTACTCGTTTGCGATCAGAGGCCCGAGTACAAACATTCGAATGCTAAGCTTACCCTTCGTCAGTTTAAAACCAGGTTAAGTAAATTATTGGCAAAGAAAAATTATTATTAGGTATAGAATTTTTTTGAGCATGACATTATGTAGATAACGTGTTTTTATAATTATTAATTTGCATGCTAGTATTAAAGATAAAAAAATACTTATTCTATGCAAATGAACTTTTAATTTACAATACAATACAATACAATAACTCTTTATTGAACACCACATAACAGTCAAAACAGGAAATAAGGCACAAAGAAAATACAAGGTAGCAATGGGCGGCCTTATCGCTACAGAGCGATCTTTACTTTACTTTACGTAACGTACTTAATCGAGTAGTAATGTTATCGAGAAATTTGTATGACGTTTGGAACAGCGCCCGCCCGTGAGCGTATTTGGAACTACAGTTTAGTGTGAGGTTTTTCGATTTCGATACGATAGCGTTACGCAGAATTCGAAAACTTCGTGCTCGTGCCTATGAAGCCGACCGCGTTAGAAAATAGGATTTCAGGTGAATTTCATTAGTCTGAAACATGTTTAGCTATTCTGTCCCCGTCACTCAGGAGACAACAGTGATACAGTTGCTTAGAATAGTGGTTGTCATGATTGGACTCGTATACTACTAGCATTCTTACGAGTTAAGGCATAAAGGAATAGGCTTAATAACTGTTACAACTCCTAAATTTTAGTACCCTAGAAAACCATACTTTAAATTAGTGACCGAGGAGACGTCGCCATGGTGACGAGCAACACTCAAAGTTGATTGACCCAACTGTGTCAAAATATCGGCAGCTCGTCAAACCTATAAGGTAATCGCGGTCAATAACCCGGTTTTATTATGGCTAATAGATATGTTAGTACTTACCGGGATAGTTGCTCTCCCATTAAACCCATTCTAAACACCCTCCCTCCTCCGCTACATAAATTGTGGGCCAATTACAGAACTGCACATTTATCGTCCAACTTCTTCCGAATATTTCTTTTTTATTGCCATAGTTTTAAAAGGTTAAAACTCCTTATTTATGATGCTAGTCACGTCCGTTAGTTTTCGCTTCAAACTTATGTAACTATTTTGCCTGTATTTTTAGGAATACTTAGTAAAAGTGGTATCATTAATTTAAGTGGGTTTTGATTAGCTATAAGCAATTTTGTTAATCTGCCTCTCTGCGGCCTTAATCATAGTGAAATAAACGGATCACTCATGTATAGTGTAGTTAAGTCGAGCTTCGCCTGACATAATTATGTGTCGGACAAATTCGTACTTAGTCGTTTCGCTGCCGTCGAAGCATGCATTCCCTAAGTAGGGACTAACAATTAATCCGAAACATGTCACGCTAAATTCTACTTCTATAGGTATGTGAGTGATCCTTATGCATTTTACCAAACTCGTAAAAGTACACCTGTTATTAAATTTCTCTATAGTATTCAAGGAATATTAAAAGAACTTGGAATGGAACATTCAATTATTGGATGCCAAGCACAGAGATGTAGAAATGTTAAAAATGTTCTTAGAGAACAGAAAGTTTCGTAGTCAAATTATATTCCTGAAATTAAATTGCTGTTTTTTCTACCTACAACATCCTTTACAAATTGATACATGATTTTAACTTGCACTGTTCGTACATACGTACTGTACCTGGGTCAGTCAACTTTTTAGTGTTTTTAAGCTGTCCCGTCACTAAGGAGACAACAGTGACACTGTTGCTTAAAATAGTGGTTGTCATGATTGTGCTCGTATACTACTACTTAGCATGCTTACAGATATAAGGCATGAAGGAGTAGGCTTATAACTGTTACAACTCCTAACTTTTAGTACCCTAGAAAATCGTACTTTTAATTAGTTACTTAAAAGTTGATTGGCCCACCTACGAAAGAATATAACTTTCACCATTTGCAAAAATCATTTTTCGACCACTTGTTGTTGGGTAACCCATTAAGTATGAATTTGGCATACTTATGTAAAAATGCTGTAACAAATACGGAACAAATTTAATAATATAACTATTGTACTAGATTATGCCCCGCGGCCTTGCCCTCGTGAAATATTTCAAAAAGGGCTAGTTTCCTATCCCGTGCCAATTTCGAAAAATCCCTACTTAATGCACCTCTAGGATACTCAAGGTACATGTTTGCCAAATCTCAAGTCTCTAGGTCTAGTGGTTTAAGCTGTGCGTTGTCTGTCAGTCAGTCAGAGAGTCACGGTACTGTTTTATAGGTATAGAAGATTATATTTGCATTTCAGTCGTATTGGTAAATAACTGCCTTATCTTCTTAGATTTCTGCGCAAAAGTGCCGTAGCGTTGTGAAATATTCCAAACTTTATGTGCGATCGTAAACGTTATTTCCCCGCTATATTATTGTTTGGAACAGCAATAACTACTCAACATCAATTTGAATGTGATTTAAAAAACGAAACACTCTTTTTTTCTTTCGCGCAATAAAAACATGCACCGTTCTAATTTCATTTATGTTTTTAGTATCGCTATAGCTTTGTGCGAGCACGCTCTTAGTACCGAATCTAGGAAAGGTATGTTTTCATTCTCATAAATTACTATTTTTAGAACCCGACGAAAAAGAGGGCTGTTATGAGTTTGACCTGACACACAGGTCAAACTTATAACACCCCTCTTGTGTATCTGTCTGTGGTTATAGCTCCCAAATGTATGGTCCGATTTCGATGCGGTTTTTTTTAATCGAAAGCTAGTTTAACTAAGTTCGTAATTAAGTTTCATTAACACATCTGCTAACCCCCCGGGGTTGCGGGTGTCTATGGGCAGTGGTGATCACTTACCATTAGGTGACCTACTTGCTCATTTGCCTTCCACGTTGCATAAAAAAAAAAAAAAAATCGGTTGACCGGCTTTTGAAATGTTGAACTTTGAAATGACAATGTCGGGAGTTTTCCAACTTTTTCCTATACCTAAATTCGCTATATATTTTTACTTTATACTAGTTGCTATATAGACGACCGGATAGCCTAGTGGTTAGAGAACCTGACTACAAAGTTTGAGGTCTCGGGTTCGATCCCCGGGGCAGATATCTGATGATGAATACGAATGTTTACGCTCAAGTCTTGAATGCATAATATGTATTTATCATTAATTATAAGTGTGTTTATGTGTTGTCTATTACCCATAACCCATTAAGCTTTGCTTAATTTGGGACTAGGTCTAATTTGGGACTAAAGACGATATTCATTTATTTAGTTATATCAAATTTTGAGGGCATAAATTACACAGCTTTATTATCCCATCCTTAATTTACTGTTTATTCTAAAAGCATTAATAGAATAAACACAGTATTCACAATAAACAGGGGAAACAGGAGGGGAGATTCAGGGGGGTGGGGACTGATTAAGCCAGTTATTGTGTTATGTTTGCGGTTGGTAGGACCCTTGTGCGAGGTCCGTTCGGATCGCTACCACCATCTTACTCGCTAATCCTACCGCTAAGCAGCAGTGCTTGCACTGTTGTGTTCCGGTGTAGAGAGTAAGACAGTCGGTGTAATTACGGGCACAAGAGGCATTTCATCTTAGTTCTCTAGGTTGGCAACGCATCTGCGAACCCTCCGGGGTTGTGTGTGTCTATGGGCAGTGGTGATCACTTACCATCAGGTGACCCACTTGCTCGTTTGTCTTCCTCGTCGTATAAAAAAATGTACTAACTTGTTTAAAATGTCAAAGATATCTAAATGCCTCAACATCTCTGTCGATAAAGATGTAAATTATGACCATCAGGTTTTCCGTTCTCTTATTCTATCGCATAGCACATCTCTTTTTAACTAAGCTAGTTAGAAAAGGACGACTCTATATCTACGTTTTATGCCCATACTAGCTGTTGCCCGCGACTTCGTCCGCATAGATTTCGGTTATCGCTATCCCGCGGGAACTATATTATTTTCCCGGATTAAAAGTAGCCTATGTTATTCTTCAATATTCAAACTATCGTCTTACCAAATTTCATCTAGATTGGTGCAGCGGTTTTTCCGTGAAGAGGTAACAAACAGACAGACATAGGGACAGAAAGACAGAGTTACTTTCGCATTTATAATATTAGTAAGGATGATATACTTACCTACTTTGTATTGTCATATATGGCCGATTTAATTTAGTAAAATATTAACAGCCATTTAAATCGACAGGTGTGTTCCCGGTATACATTCAAAAAATTCCACAATGGATAGATCCTCAAAACACAACCGTAGAGTCTCAAACGCGTGATGATAAAGAAGCCAAAACTGTTGAAAAAAATGTAGATTCTACTCCAAAAGATGCAAATGTTATCGAAGTAAAACAAAATGATACTAAAATAAAAACAACACCACAAGAAAGTGATAGTTCAACCAGTAAGCAATCTACACAAGAACACAAAGATACAAGTAGCCCAAATGAATCTGTTATAAGTCTACCTTTTCGTAGAAGAAGAATGAGTAACGAGAGTAACACACCCGAAAATAACGCACTCAACAAAATCAAAATAAAGCTTAAACTAACTAAAACTAAAGCAGAACTTAAAGAAAAAGATGAGGCTGCCAAAAAGAAAGGTTTCCCGAAAGATTTAGATAAAAGCAAGGAAGCAAACCAAGATACCCCAACAATAACCATGCCTGCTTCTACCAAGACAAATAAGGTTATGCCTTTTGCTATAAACAGCAAGGAGGAAAGAGATAATGTAAAGAGGGAGCAAATTTTTCAGTGGTTGTACAATGCACGTCCTTTGCTTTCTAATGAAACTAGACTGTGGGCGAACCTTAAGCCAAAAGAAAGCAAGAAATCAGATAAAGATCATGAGATAAAGTCACAAAAAGACATTGAGAAATTAGATGACGAAAATAATAAAGAAGCAGAACCCCAAGTACAAAAGGATAACAAAAAATCAAATGACGATAAGAAAGAAATAGTCTTCTACACAGTAGAGACAGAATCGAAGGAAAAAAAGACACCAGCTACTACAAAACGTTCAGAAACAGGCACAGATGAACATTTTGCGGTGAGTAAAATGTCGACCACAACAGCAACGAAAACAGCAACAAATAACTCCGACGAATTTGACTCAAGCATGGGGAATGGCTTGCACTTCGATTCGACAAAATCTGAGGGGAAAAAATCAAAGGAAGAAAAATCTGAGGAGGTAGACACTAAGGCGAAATTCGCGTCGAAACAGGATACAGATACTGATATGACAAGTGATGAAACTGCTGAAGATGTGACTGAGAAAAGGGAAGCATCGCAGACACAGAGGAAAGATGGAAGGACAGTCCAACGCTTCGTTCCTATGAACGATGGGAAGAGCTCGTCCGAAAGTGGGAGCGTTTTTTAAAAAAAGCCTGATTGTTTAAATCAAATTCTTTGTAAGAAGATGTGTAGCTGAATTCTTTACCAAAGGTATTTCTATTATCCTTGTCCCAAATTAAAAAAAACTCTTAATAAATTCTTTTAATATTAGCGTAATTAATTAATTATATTCATCCTACTGCTGTTGACCTCGTGTGGATTAGAAACTTCACACATACCTATTAAATATTAAAGTTGTTTCATTTTCACGTCTCTCCTTTAATCCACAGAATCGAAATTTCCTAAAAATCTTTCATTGTAAACACAATCGTTTTGCTGACTGTATTTTCTATACAATTTCCACACTCAAACCAAATTCAAGCCAATCCGACCACCAGAAGTGGGTCAAATTGAACTTTTCAGATTCGACCTAAAATAACATGAAACAAACAAACATCGCAAATCGATAAAAAGCTTCGAACTTGCGACACTTTTAACGTTAACTCCAAATACAAACTTAAGTCTTAATGATGCCTCGAGCAATAAGTACGAAATAAGCCGACAGTCAGCCTCTACTTATTATAAGGAAGACCGACAGGCGAAAGGGTTCTCATATTTTAATATTATACATAATAAACCTAAAGATACAACGTTTAACGTAAGTGAGAATTGGCGTTTTCATTTCGCCCTTATTTTTAGGGTTTCGTGCCTCAAAACTAAAAAAAAAAAACTCATTGGACGACTTCGTTGCCCATCCGTCTGTCTGTCATTGCAAGTAAATCAAAACGTCTCAGAAGTACTTCATATTGCATAAGACATAATGACAACGGGATATTATATATTATATTATAGACTTGACGAGCTCCCGATATTACGACGCAGTTACATGCATCATGACCAGGGGCAAACTGAATCATTTAAAACTGTTACTTCATATTGATATAGGTAGAATTAAATATCATAATTCTAGTATAGGTCAATGGGATGTGTCCTATTGAATTTGATGCACAGCATGTTTGCTTATAAGGAAAAACCTATCCAACTTAAAATTAAAACCAGAAAACCCGACTGCAATTCTAGGAAACAAAACCCTATGTCACATCCCCAACTGAGACGAATCCAATGGCACCTAATACATTGAAATCCGTCAAACAGTTTAAGCTGTATAGCGTGCCAAAGAATTACACAGACATACAGTATGGCAGTCTCTTGGGCAGTCGAGTAAAAAACTTAAGTAATATTATATTGGTACGTTTTTCCTCCACTAATGTCTTTTCCTTTTGGGTTATTCTTTACCGGAATGGAGACAACATTATTAATAGACGGGAGACAATCCATCCATCTCTGTAAACGTTTTCGTTGACATTTGCGATGCAATTATATAAAGCGTCATCATCATTAGTCAGGAAATTAATATTTATATAGTCTGTTTCTGCATAAAAACAGTAGTATTTTTAGTAGTAGTGAACTATAATAAAGGTATGGAAGCACAACGCCTATATTACCGGCGCACGAAAATTACGCTCTACTAGCTTATGCCACGCGGTTTTGCCCCCGTGAAATAATTCAAAATGGGCTAGTTCCCTATTCTGTGGAAATTTCAAAAAATCCCTTCCTAGTGCACCTCTCGATGCTCAAAGTATATATTTGCCAAATTGTAAGTCTCTAGGTCCAGTGGTTTAGACTGTGCGTTGTCCGTCAGTCAGTCAGTCTGTCAGTCAATCACGGTACTGTTTTATAGGTAGGTATAGATATAGCAGCTCGCCAATGAGCGGCGACGCGCGTCGGCTGCGCTCGGCCTTTCTCGACAATGTTCGGTCTAGTCATCCAGCTATCCTGCTTAGCGAGGACGTCGTGATTGTCAAGTATAGGTTTTTAAAATGTGTTTTTCATATCCACGTATGGTTTCTACACCACTTTACGATACACGGTGACATATTGTTTGCAAAAAAATAAATTACGCAAAACGTAATTTTGGCTTAGCTACGCTTCCATGGATATTATCATTCGCAGGTAGGCTTAATAGTTGCTAAAAACATGAGATGATTTTAATGGACGACTCCTCATAGGTACCTACATTCCCATCGCCATGTCACAGTATAGTAGTTTATGCAACTGCAACATAATGAGGGTCCTTAAAACACGAGTGTGTTTTTATGAAACGAGGCGAAGCTGAGTTTCAGATTAGGATCACACGAGTGTTTTAAGGCCTAATTATGTGGAGTTGCATACATTACTTTATCTACACACATATTATAAGTACTCTAAGATGGGTTCAGAAGCCGAAGGCATATATCATACCCATACCTGTCACGAATTTGACTGTTTTTTTTAATCATAGACAAACATACCGAGCTGACGTTTCGTAAACTGTTTTTATTATTGTAAAAAAAATAATATCACATTATTATTTATACATGTCGGACTGAACTCGACTTATATACGTGAGTAATCCGTTTTATTTCACTATGATTGTAAATTACGTTGGTTTTCAAATTTGAAACATCGAATTCGATATCGAAAATTCGTTGTCGTAATGACTATTACTTTACTGCTGGTGGTGGTGGTGGTGCTAGGGCTGGCGCTGTCGGCGAGAAGGCGACGGCGTACTGAAATGCTGGTCATTTTCTACGGTTTCTGAACGCATTATAGAGGACTTATGATATGTGTGTAAATAAAAGTCGATTACGTTTAAAATTCGTATTACTACACACCGGAGTTTTTTATTAGAAAAGTTTGTTTCGCTTGTTTACTGGCGACTGTGAACAGAGGCATTGTGTTCCGCTGCTTTGTTGCCTGGACACTGAGGATTTGACTGTACCTACTTATACTGAGTTACAAAAGCGCTTAGTTGATGCAACTTGTGACCAAAGGGCTGGCAGTTTTCTCTCTCAAAGAATCAGCATAGCTATTCAGCGAGGCAACGCTGCCAGCCTTTTGGGCACTATGCCACGGGGGCCTTATTTAGATTTAATTTAGTTTTAAGTTGTAGGTTATTTAGTTTAAGCTTAGATTTAATGTCATTGTAAATTGCTTTTATTATGTAAATAAAGTATTTCTTATAGTTTCACTAAAGTCGGTTCACGCGTTTTCAAAATATTGAACTTCAATTTTTTCAACTTTTCTAAGTTGGTTAGGTTATTGAGTCAAAGTCAAAGTCAAAGTTTTATATTATACACAAACGGAGAGATTAAGTACTACACTAGGCAGGACATGCTAAGTATATAAAATTTAGTTAATACCACGACATTTAACAGGAAACAAATATTAGCTAATTAAAATGACTATCGCGATTTCAAATTTTGGAACAATTTTTTTTTATACAACAAGGAAGACCAACGAGCATGTGGGTCACCTGATGGTAAGTGATCACCACTGCCCATACACACCCACAACCCCGGGGGGTTAGCAAATGCTTTGCCAACCTACAGAGCTAAGATGAAATGCCTCTTGTGCCCGTATTTAAACTGCACCGCACAGCGAAGTATTTATTCATTTATTCATTTATTCATTTAATCATGTTCATTACATATATGGTGTTAGATCAACAGGCGGTAGGTACATGACACCCTGTTAGGGTATAAAATGTCAAGAATGCTTATGTCTATGTTAATGCTAATAGGTATTGTACACATTCATTAATTATACGGATTATGCATAGTTATTAAATAAGGTCAATAAATAAAATAATTCAAATGATACAATTATCCATGTTACTTCGCGAAATCTAGGATTAAATTAAGAAAATGTTGATAAGAATGTCATGCAAGTATATTATATTATGTCCGTTAATTAAAAAATAAACTAAAAATAAACTAGTGGGTAAATAATGTTAGTATCACGGTATTCATGGTGTTTCATTCAGATAATCGTCGATCTTGTAATAACATTTTTCGATGAGCATTTTTTTCAGTTTCATTTTGAATATCCTGTCGTTGGTTTCATGTCTGAGGTTTTCCGGTATTTTGTTAGCTATGTTTGTAATTATCCAAATAATTTTCGTATACATCTTTTCTTAAAGTGACTGAGTGGTAACTTGTAGTCTATTGAGTGTTCTACGTTTT
Organism: Clepsis dumicolana; assembly: GCA_963691665.1. Lineage (NCBI taxonomy): Eukaryota > Metazoa > Arthropoda > Insecta > Lepidoptera > Tortricidae > Clepsis > Clepsis dumicolana. The sequence goes on from OY829529.1 coordinate 1,376,843, forward strand.
GAGATCAAAATCTCGTTTTAAAAAACGTGCCTAGACATGTTATTTTCGTGTACCCTTCACATAATGAAAACGGGATTCCTATAAGCGCACAATATCTCGTTTTCATTAGTATGTCTGGTGAATCATAATCAGATTTTTTTTTTATCATCATAGCTGTTACAAAATTAACACTTCGCGTAATGTCCAGAAGAACAGGCATGACTCGTCACTGTACACATTTTGAGCAATAAATCATGACTCTAGTCAGCTAAATAAAGTTACTTACGTATAAAAATATACTCACATCATATTGTCAGAATTACACATTTTTTTTAAACCCACAAAACTGAATAATTTATTTACATAATAAAAGCAATTTACAATGACATTAAATCTAAGCTGAATCTGAATAAACTAAAACTTAGAACTAAATTAAATCTAAATAAGGCCCCCGTGGCATGGTGCCCAAAAGGCTGGCAGCGTTGCCTCGCTGAATAGCGATGCTGATTCTTTGAGAGAGAAAACTGCCAGCCCTTTGGTCACAAATTGCATCCACTAAGCGCTTTTTCAATTCTGAAATAAGCTTGTAAGCGCCGGGACCGCATGGACCCAATGTTTCAAACCAATTGATTGTATTATGCACAAAATCATACATCCAATCAATCAACCGCGAGTCCTTTAAAATTGAATGCATTTCTTTGGGAAGTCGGGTATTAAGAACTTTAATGTTTTATCACCATCTCGCTTACATCACTCCGAGGCATCGACTTGAATCATATGCGAAGTTTGACAGTAACGCGGCGGTTAGCCCCGCAAAGTCCGCAACTTGCAAAATTAGCCGGATTTATGTAGCGGTAAAAATGTTAATGTGGCGTGTAATATTCTGGACGTTTTGCGGAATAACGGGAAGTTTTGTTATGGAGGGAAATCACCCTTTTTATGAGTTTCGCGATGACATTAATCGTTTGACCTTTGACGGGGGAATCGGAGTGTGCGGGTTAATTTTTATATTTTACAAGTATTCGAATTTAATCTGAAGCATTGTCAGCATGATTACAATTTAAGAAAGAAAAAAAACCCGACACATTCATTATCCAAGTTCTATTTTTGATGTAACTTCCAAGGAAAGGTACCTAACTCTGTCCGGCTATGATTTGATTTATTTTTATGTAAATATATTAGAGAGTAGTTTAAAAAATTTAATAACGGACACGTATTTTTAGGGTTCCGTACCTCAAAAAGAAAAAACGGAACCCTTATAGGATCGCTTTGTTGTCCGTGTGTCTGCCTGTCAAGACACTTTTTTTCTGGAACGCGTGGAGGTAGCATGGTGAAATTAATATCAAATACTCAAGCCTGCGGTCTCTTGAATCTGTGAAAAAATCAAGCATCTACGTCAACGCAATCAAAAGATACAGTCATTAAAATAGTCGTTTCCATACAAATTGCCGTTTTTAGAAAACCTAAACCAGTTGTCCTAGAAACTTGAAATTTGGTATGAAGGTAGCTCTTATAGCACAACCACTTAAAAAAGTCTCAAAATCTTAAATTTTTATGTCTGTCTGTAGATTTCGCAGACCAATATAAGTTGACCCCTCACTGCGTACCTACATTTGGCTTAGGAGCAGGGCTCTGCTAACATTGCACTTCTTAAAACACTGGGGAAAAACGTTAAAATCTTTCTTCGGAACCCTCGTGCGCGAGTCCGACTCGCACTTGGCCAGTTTTTTTTAGCTGCCCAAACTCAACTACTAAAAAGTGACCAAACCCTCTAACTTCTGTAGAGTTTTGTTAAAGCAAATTGCTAGTCAATTACTGGCTTGATTACATATAGATATATAGAACATGAAAACAATCATCGGCCTTGTAGTCTGTTGCAGACTGTATAAATAAGCAGTGTCAAGAGGTAATGCCATAAGAATAAATAATAACATAGTAGAACGGAAACTCCCGCTCCGGACGAGCTCAAGGTCACGATATTAGAGTATTCGTTAAACAAACTACTCAATCAGGCTGTCACGGCCGGCGTTGCCCCACGCGCGTTTGGTTGTTTATAATTTGGTTGTAATAGTTTTACGTGAGCCTGTATGTATTTTATTTTATATTTGTAGGTAAGTAATACTTACTTAAATCACCTTAAATGGCTTCATTTGGTATGGCGCTCATAAAAACTTCTTATTTAGAAGTGTCTATAATTATGTGGGTTCGTAATTATTCATAAATCTCATATTTTGTAAAACTGGAATAAAATAATGATTTCAAAGCAAGGAAAAACTTATATCTTAGTGATATTATCTTTAGACGTAAGTACCTAATATTTAAGGGTTAGTATCAGATGGTCGTAAACGCAACTGGTCTTGGCATCAAGTCGTCCTAAAATCATTTTGACGAAATTGCAACTTGACTAAAAATCAACTCTTCTATGAAGCAACTCGTCAGAAAATTATTTCGTCTACTGCCCTATTATCAATTCGACTTAAATGTGAGTGGTCTAAATAGCTGATCGCCTACTATGCAACTCGTCTTAAAAAACAAGTGGTCTACATAGTTGGTCGCCCGTGAAGCAACTCGTCTTAAATTCGTGTCGGGTAACATTAAGCCTGTTTCAATCTTACCTGAGCGTTCAGATGAATCAATATGACTGTAAATGAGTAAAAATCGGATAAATTGACGCAAGCAACCCTAGCAACACGCCTGGATGACAGAGGGGTGTAACGACGTGAAGGGGGAAGTAGGTATATAAATGGCGGCGTTTTGGACTCGGTCAAAAGAGATCCCGTTCCACTATGTTATTATTTATTCTTATGGTAATGCATCGTTTCTAATGGCTGTGCAAGCCAACACGGGAGCGGCAAATTCGATCGCAAGCCTAGCAGGTAAAGGCAGAAATGACATTTTGAAAATAAAACACCCTTCAAAGTTTCATACTTCTCATCGTTTCACTCACTTCACTTTGATTACCAAACTACAGAGCTAGTTACAACGCCCCATTTTTCTTTTGTCGACACTTCACAAAAAAAACTCGAATAGGTACGTTTAAATTGTTTCCAAAATTTTGTCGATACACCTTTCCGCGCACCCTATTTATTTTTAAAAGGATTGTAAAGCTGGGGTCACACGGGCCCACTTAGCGCATGCAATATTAATCGTGCGGTCACACTTGCACATTGTATTTTCCCTTACTCGTACACGAGTTCACACTTAACGCCCTCAAAGGTAAAAAATGGGGTAGGTAGGGTATTTACATAGTGGAAGGCTTGGGTGAAAAACTCGGGTGAAAATATGATTGGAAATTTCATTCCCATTAGAGGTTCCCATTCAATACATCACCAATCTTTTTTACGCCCCACTGCTGGGCACAGCCCTCCTCTCAGAATTAAAGGCCTTGGGCCCCACGCGGGCCCAAGGCGGATCGGGAACTTCACACACATCATTGAATTGTATCGCAGGAGTGTATAAGTTTCCTCGCTATGTTTTACGTATACTGTTACATCAATTCAGATAATTAACGGTCTAATAAAATAATGTATGTTATTCAACCTCGAGCGTGAATCCGTCATCATTTAACACCTCAAAGTGATACTCGAGTGACATTTTAAACACTGAAACACTTAATCTTACACTATGATTTACTAATGATTGAATTTCACTGTAGTTTCGTGTTAAAAACAGGGTAATTTCATCGAATATCACTTTCAAGTCAACGTTTCCAATATTTTCATTTCATCGAACGAATAAATCAAGTATTTTTAAATCGGCGATTAATAAAATGTTGAATACATGATCTCAGTAGGTCTGGGTAAACTGATAAGTTTCGAAAGGGTGCGTTGTTTTCGGTTTACGAAGTAATCGCATAGATGGCGCTAGTCACTGCAAAAAGTGATAAAAACAAGCTAAGATTTGAATACATGGAAAAAATTCAGCCCTTCCTCTATGTCCAGCCGTGGTGTAGGGGAAAAGCACACGACCCGGAGTGTCGAGGAACCGGGTTCGATTCCCGGGGTTGGCATTTTTCTGGTTTTTTCTGTGTATTCATGTTTCAGTGAGTTTATAAAAAATATAAAATGTTGAATATTCAATTAAAATTTGTTTATTCTGCAGAACTTAATTTAATTTAACAAAACACTTTAGTTTTTGTTTATAAAAATCAAGGATTTCCAGGTGGTCATAAAAACTAATAACTAGGTAACATCAAAGTCTAACCGTTACGAGTCACTTCAGCCCCGATCCATCTCGCTCGTTCGCATCGCTCACTCACTTAATCGCCAATGAAAATGAATTTCTATATTTAGTTGTTCTGTTTTTTGAATAGCTTATGATTCCATAAGCTATTCATCCGTTCATAGTAAGGTTGGTACGGTTTATTAATTCTTTTAATGTACATTCGTATATTAAAAGAATTAATAAACCGTACCATCCTTACATTAGGAATTAAGAACATTTTGTACCAAATTACTTCAAGAGAAACTACAGGAACTGAATACCGAAAATTCGATGAAAAGTTTGTCTATAAAACAAGGTACCTAACCCTAAAAATAGCTATACTCGCCTACATAATTTCACAACTTTTTCACACAGCCCCCTTTCTAATGACAAATGACACTAGGTCGTATGCCTATGGCGTCCTCACACACAGCGTGACCGAGTTGCGGGCGTCACAAAACAGCGACCTACATTCGGATGATTTGATGGCATCAGTCTAGGGCTGCTGCCTTCGTAATATTATAAATGCGAAAGTAACTCTGACTCTCTGTCTGTCTGTCTGTCTGTTTGTTACCTCTTCACGAGAAAACCGCTGCACCAATCTAGGTGAAATTTGGTAAGAAGATAGTTTGAATATTGAGGGATAACATAGGCTACTTTTTATTCGGGAAAATTGTGCAGTTCCCGCGGGATAGCGATAACCGAAACCTACGCAGACGAAGTCGCGGGCAACAGCTAGTATTTTATGTTAATGAGAATAATTCATAACTTCAATTATAGATATTTATATAAATTTAATGTTAATTACTGTGTAAAATAAAAGTCAATGAATAAAAAGCGCAATATTATTAATACTGCGAACGAATGGATAAATACCTTAACTTTGAGTTTGACATGAGTTTGACAATAATATCGTCATAAACGTTTTCACTTCAAAAGTGTTAACATTTGTTGATGATGATGATCTAAATTCGTAGAAAATCGTCAGCCCTAACTCTGGCTGCGTAAATCAATCACATTATTCCCGGAAACAGCGCGTATATCATGTTGATTGGCTAGTTTGAATACAGACAGACGGACGGCGGGATAAACAATAGCGGCTTAACGGTCTTCCTTTGACAATGCAATGGTTACTCAGAACATTTGTGATGCTGGGTCCCCAACATCTGAGTCATCACGTGAATAGAGTCATCACAGGTGTTAGAGAGGAAGAAAAGAGGCGAGTACGAACATTCGAAATCTGCGTAACGTAATCGAGTAGTAAACGTTATCCAGAAATTTGTATGACGTTGGGAACAGCGCCCGCCCGTTAGCGTATTTGGTACTAAAATTTAGTATGAGTTTTCTCGATCTCGATACGATAACCGTAACGTTACGCAGCTTTCGTAAAGTCCTGCTCGACCCTCAGATTCTGCCCCATAATCTGATTGCGGTATCCACAGAAACTAGCTTTAAGATATTGGTATTAATTTATTCATGGGGTGCCGATTCGAAAGACAAATACCTACTAAGTTAGGTTGTTTACATATTGCAACACTATTTGAGTTTTAACTCCAGAGGCCCGAGCACGAATATTGGAATCCTACGTAACGTTAACAAGTAGTAACGCCATCGAGAAAAGTATGACGTTTGGAGGCGTCGCCCATGATCGTATTTAGTGCTAAAATTTTATAACGTTAACGTCGATTACGTTACGTGGGATTCGAATATTCATGCTCGGGGCTCTGTGCTTTTGAGTTTTGTCACAGATGTTTCTAGTCTTACCTATGGAATGGCTCTTACTTCCAGTAATTATACGCTGACTTTCTTACCATTTAACCGATCCAGTAGGGCTAGCACGACTGGCCGCGACTTTGTTTGTTTCTCGAGATTATGTTACCTGTCCTGCACATGTAGCACGGCGCGCCGTTTTGTCGCTTGTCGCGCAGTGCTTCCCTTTCATAGTGATGGAATGAGTGAAGGACGCACTGAGCGACAAGCGACAAAATAGCGCGCGTGCTAGCCCCCTGTTGCATTCTAAGTGACAGTTCTGAGTGGGCAGTTGTTCTCGCGCGAGTTAAAAGTCGCACTATGAGTTGTGCTTGACCTAATGGTTTTTTAATCCGACGTTGCAGATAAACTAGCAAGTGACCCCCCTGATGGTAAGTGATCACCACTGCCCATACACCCGAGCTCCAGAGGGACCGCAGACGCGTTGCGGACCTAGGGATCGATTTTTGAATCTCACCCGGTGACTAAATTCAATAATTTCTAAAAAGTTCGTATTTTTGAATCTTACCTGTGACTAAAATTCTCATGCCCATAATATCAAATACGAATGCCCTCACCCACTCGTAAACGAGATCACTGAGTGACTTCTTGACCACTGGCAGTGATAGCTAACCTCAATCCACTATGTTGACTCGCTTGTCTACGACAGAAACGCAAATTAGCTGCATGTTAGTAGACGGGTATGATATTCAAAAATAAGGCTTTTGGTAAATAGTAATATCGATGTCATGGGTGAGAATTTGGTCACCAAGTGAGATTCAAAAATCGATCCCCTAGACGGCTGAAATGGAATGCCTCTTGTGCCCTTATTTCCTCGGCTGTCTTACTTTCTACATTCTATCTGTCTTCCTTGTTGCATAAAAAAGAAGCTATTCGGACCAGTAAATGTCACTTGAAGTCTTCCTAAATCAAAACCTGAAGCCTGTACTCCCCCATGTTTATTTATAAAGTCCTGTTCGCAATCTCTCTGAGTTATGGCCCTCTCACGCGACGAGTGGCGATTCTCGCTAGAGCCACGTGTGGAAACGCCTTTAGGAAAAATTACAGCGATTTGGAAAAAATGGATTCCATTTGAAAAATGGCGTGTATCTCTGATAGGAGATTTGGGAGAAAATGTATTTTAGTTATGAGTTATAGTCATAGCAAGTGATTATTATTGACCTGTATTTTAAATAATGCTTACGTTATTTTGCACTTAACATTATCATCATCAGTCAGCCGAAAGACTTCTACTGCTGGACATAGGTCTCCCCCCCCCATAATACCCTTAACCTTAACATTACCTTAACATTATAATCGAAAATAATACAATTACGAAATATTCTATACTACACTACTATACTTGCTGTTGCCCGCGACTTCGTCCGCGTAGATTTCGGTTATCGCTATCCCACGAGAACTGCACAAGCGGTTTTCCCATGAAGAGGTAAGAAACAGACAGACAGAGTTACAGAAAGACAGGTAGACAGAGTTGCTTTAGTATTTATAATATTAGTTAGGATTAGTTTGGATTGAAAACCACAAAACAGTACAAGGAGATTACAGAAAAACAGGTATGCTAGACAATAGGCGGTCTTATCGCTTAAAAGCGATCTCTTACAGACAACCCAAATACAGAAACCTAGATGAAGAGGCTAATTCAGGTGGCAGAAATTAACGGAAAGGAGAAACGTGAAATCAACATAACAATTATTATAATAATACTTTAACATTCGAAAAATATTTTTTCTCGTCTTTAGTAGTATATTATTGGGCATTCTGGACCACCATTCATTCGATCGGGCGAAAAATTTCGCCCTCACTCATTCGTGGTGATCCAGAAGCCCAATAATACAATGAATTGCACACAACCTACAATCAACCCAAACCCAACGGTAACCAACCTAACAGTAACCTATCAGCATTTGCGTTCAACATAACGCTCAACCTACACCTGAAATCGCATTGGGCATTCTGTTTCACCTCTCGATCAACGCAACGAATACATCAGCCCAACAGCAACTCAAACCCAACGGAACCCAACCTAACAGAATTTGCTCACACTCGAGGTTTAACGTTAACCATCTGCTCTTCTGCTCATTTTGAATAAGCATTCCATGCTTGCAACACGCGCGCATTGGTTGAATTGATCTTGAACAGATATGAAGTTTGTAAAACAAGCTCAGAGCTTGCAGTTGGAGGTTGTTTGTTCAGATCGCAACAATCGTAGTTTTCGTCACGGTGAACTTTTACCCGACACAATTCGCTGTATAATTTGCGGTCCTTCTAATTGCGGTAAAACTAATTTAATTGTCTCTCTTCTACTACATGAACAAGGACTACGCTTTCAAAATATTTACGTATATTCAAAAACACTTTTCCAACCGATGTACCAGTTTTTAGAAAAAATATTGATGTTGGTTCCATCAGTTAAATTTCAAAAATATCGCGAAAATGATGAAATACTAAGCCCGCATGAAGCTGAGAACAATTCAATTATCATATTTGATGATGTTGCATGCGAAAATCAAAATAATATAAGGGATTACTTTGCAATGGGAAGGCATAAAAATATTGACAGCTTCTACTTAAATCAAACTTACAGTAAAATACCTAAACAATTAATAAGGGACAATGCTAACTTAATCATCCTTTTTAAACAAGATGAAGTTAATTTACGTCATGTTTATGACGAGCACGTTGGAACTGATATGTCTTGGTCACAGTTTCGGGAAATGTGTGCAAAAATATGGAGCGTACCTTTTAGCTACTTGGTTGTAAACAAGGACTGTGCTAGAAATTCAGGATGTTATAGAATGGGATTTGATACATTTATCGTTTTGGATTAACCGTGTTACTTAACCAGTTTCATTTTCAAGAAACTTTTATTGCATCATGGGAATCCATCGAGATCAGACATGAATCATAAAATAAACACCGAGAAAACTTTAAAAGAAAAAGTACTTCAGTCTGCCGATGCTGTCAAAAAGAAGGTTAAACTACTTCGTGATATGAAAAATAACAACAATATGATTTTGGAATCAGTCTTTAAACCAATAACAGACCCGCTTAATGAAATGGTTAAAAGTAACGACAATAAATACTATAACACTAATGAAACCGATTTTGATGAAGACATATTTAAGTGGCAAAAGGCGCCAAAAACATTAAAATTTAGTCCTAATGAAGGGAAGAGAAGTAGTATTAATAATCAAACAATCGTACGAAATTTTTCCGAAACGACTTCAAATAATGATGATGAGGTATCAAATAGAGACGAAAACAGACAAGATGGTGATGATGACATGTTATGTGAAAGTGACAACAATGATGTCTTGGAATCAACAAATGATACTTCATTTAAGACTACCGGTTCATATGCATCTCCTCGCGAAGACCCTGCATGGCAAAAACAATACAACACCGACTTGGACATTCCTTTTGGCATACGAACAGAACGCGATAAGCTTATGTTAGGATCTTGTTTAGTTTCCGTTAGTGGCGAAAAACTCAAAGTAAATGGACGTACTTACAATTTAACACCAGGTTTATATGATTTGTTATTTAAGAAGTTGCCTGATTTAGGTATCATAACTGAAGACGATAAACGTTATTATAAAATGTTGCTACTAGAAACGAATGTCCATAGACGAGATTTTGATCCCAATAAACCAATAAAAAGTAACAAAGGTCAGAAATATTTATACATTATAAAACCGCTTTTCAAATTATCGAAACAACGTTCAATAAGCGAAGATTTATGTACTTACGGCAAAGGACTACCAACAATGAAAAAAGTTAAAAGAGATGTTTCATATGTCTATTGGGATAATCCAAACGAATTAGTTGAAAGATTGAAATTACTCATTGCTTCCCGTGATGCCGGTAACACAGGATTAGACAATGAAATAATATCAATTGTAGAAGAACTTCGTGAAGCGGGCTTGGTTAATCAATGATATATAAAACTGGTATTTTACTTTTACCATCAGTCGAAGCCGGAAATTTGATGATACATAAGTGCATAAAAATAAGAAGTGAAAATGAACATAGACAAATTCGGTCATCATGTTCATAAACGTTTGCGTGTATGTGAAGTTTTTGAACTTAACAATAAAACTTTGCTGCGTTCTGATGATGGCGATTTCGATCTACAATCATCGCGATTAAAGGGGGTAGCGGATCCTTTGACACCCAATGATGCAGCTAATAAGCAATATGTCGATCAGCTCGTCCAGGACACTTACGAGAAGAAGCATCTAGATTCTTTATTTAAAACTATAAATTCTCAAATTCATCAGCTTGCAAATCAGTTGAAAATAAACTTTTATACAAAAAGGGACATAGACAATATTTTAAGTAATTTCAAAGATGACAAAAGAACAAGTCGTGAATGAAATCCATAGATCGGCCCGAAAAAATTTCAAGCGTCGCGCAGTTATATTAAAAGGAATTGATGATTTGTGGCAAGCAGATTTAATTGACTTACAGAATTTACATACTGTAAATAAGGGATATAAATACATTTTAGTTGTTATTGATACATTTTCAAAGTACACGTGGTGTATTCCTACGAAATCTAAAACTAAAACAGAAGTAAAAAATGCATTTGAACTAATTATCAAGTCGACCAAACGAATACCTAGAAACTTACAGACAGACTTTGGAAAAGAATTTTACAATGATCAATTCGATTGTTATGTGAAATCCTTAAAAATAAATCATTATTCCACGTATTCAGTTAAAAAGGCGTCTATTGTTGAAAGGGTAATAAAAACGCTCAAGAACAAACTTTACAAATATTTCAGTTTCATCGGGAACTACAAATGGCTTGGAAAACCTTTCGATGAGATAGTTCAATCTTATAATCAAACTGTGCATAGCACAACAAAATTTAGCCCAAATGAGGTGAATTTTAATAATGAAGCCGAAGTAAAGAAAAACATAGATAAATCACAATCCAATCGGCGTTTTAAATTAAATATTTTTAATGTAGGAGATCATGTGCGTATAAGCAAGTACAAAAGCGTCTTTCATAAAGGTTATACGCCTAATTGGTCAACTGAGCTATTTACTATTAAAAAGGTGAATCACACTCGTCCTGTTACTTACCATATTGAAGACCAACGAAAAAACTCAATACTCGGTACATTTTATGAACAAGAACTGCAAAAAACTAAGTATCCAGACGTTTACCTCATCGAAAAGGTAATCAAAAAAAGAGGGAAAAAATTGTATGTTAAGTGGTTAGGACTTAACGATAGCGAAAACAGCTGGATCGACAGAAATGCCATTGTATAAATATATTTAAAAACTTTCTCGCGCTAAGTCATTAACTTTTGGGATATGAAAGGAAGAGGACTTCTAAACAGTATTATTAATCACTTACCGTTTGAACTGCACTTACCTGGCTACAATTATTGCGGACCAGGCACAAAATTGCATAAGCGATTGCAAAGAGGTGATAAAGGAGTTAATGAATTGGACAACGCGTGTATGCAACACGATATAGCATACGATAAATATTCTGACCTAACAGACCGACATCGTGCAGATTTTGAACTCTATAAAATGGCTAAACAAAGATTGAAGTCAAAAGGTGTTGGAAAAGGAGAAAAACTTGCGTCTTGGATAGTTAGCAAAGTGATGAAATCTAAAATGAAAGCTGGTGCAGGGATAAAATCATTTAAGCATTTTGTTTCTAAGATACGTACCGAATTGAAAAAAAACAAATCTAAAAAAGAAGGCACTGCAGTCAGTCGAGCTTTTGCTGCAGCGAGTAAAGTATTTCTTAATAACAATACGAGTAAAATGAGAGTTCCTCGATTAATACCGATTCCTAAAACTGGAGGTATATTGCCACTAATACCTATTTTCGCGGGACTTTCTGCGTTAGGGTCATTGGCAGGAGGAGCTGCTGGGATCGCTAAAGCTGTTGGTGACTACAAAGCTGCAAAAAAGAGCTTATCCGAATCAGAACGTCATAATAAAATGATGGAATCTATTGCATTAGGTAAAGGGTTGTACATTAAACAGTATAGAAATGGAAAGGGTTTGTGTTTAAAACGATTAAAAAACTAAATAAAAGGCTACCCAGACGTGCTCTTACAAATGTTGATATTTTAAAACATTCAACAGATATTCCTTATTTTCGTGGTGTTTACATGAGAGACAAATTGCCAAACCGTCCAAAAAGAGTAGAATGTGCAATCGTAAATTTAGATAGTTCTAAAAACCAAGGGACTCACTGGGTAGCCTATGTCAAAGATAATAATCATTGTGAATATTTTAATAGTTATGGTGATCTTCAACCGCCGCTAGAATTAATAAAATATTTGAAAAATTATAATATTTCATACAATTATAATATTTATCAAAAATTCGATACTGTTAATTGCGGACATTTATGTTTAAAATATTTAAAAAAATATTGGAATAACCGTTTAAATATCTCTGAACAATAAATAGCTTCTCATTCTCACGATGTCTTTCACTTTGTCCATAACGGGATCCTCCTCTACCCTGATTACGAATCACTCGCCAGCTCTTCAACTAGATGGTGAATATGAATGCGGGTTGCTATACTTGTCGACATTTAACTCGATACCTAATATTGACAACCGAAATAATAAGTTTTATTATGGTGATAACGAAGTAGTAGAAATTCCTGAAGGGTCATATGAACTTCAAGATCTTGATGATTATCTTAAAAGACATCTCCAAGGTTGCACCTTTACACTGACATGCAATAATAATACGCTAAAAACATCTATATTGTGTTCCAAAAACGTCTATTTTAAAAAACCAAATTCGATTGGTAAGTTACTTGGTTTTGGAGAAGAAACAGTTCAGGCGAATATATTAACTGAGTCCCCTTTTCCCGTGTCCATTCTGTCTACAACTATAGTACGAGTTGAATGTGACATCGTGAGCGGGTCATTTATAAACGGAAAACCTAGTCATATAATTCATGAATTTGTGCCAAATGTACCGCCTGGTTACCGGATTATAGAAACACCTAAAAATGTTATATATTTTCCTGTTACTCAAAACAGCTTAAACGCTCTTATAATAAGAATACTGGATATAAACGATAATTTAGTGAATTTACGTGGCGAAGAGATTCAGATATATTTACATCTCAGAAAAAAATGATAGACTTTAATAAATGTACGGTCTCAAACAGCAAAGCCGTTAGTGCTCATTGTGCTATCAAGAAAAGAAGACCTAAAGGACAACTAACGAAGGAAAACAAACAGTTTTTAAAAAACATAGGATTATTAAAATGAGTATACTAAACTTATCAGACTCCTTTAGCTTTGATAGCACGATTGAAAGTTTCGAATATCATTCGTATAAACCGTACGTAACAAGTTTCAATTTAAATGATGAAATCCGTATACCTATCAACCAGCAAGATCTATACGTATTACCATCAGCGAGTACTTTATACATAGAGGGTACTATAGAAGTATTCAACAGAGAAACAAAAGCGAAGGTGTCCAGTGTTCATTTTACAAATAACCCTATACTTCATTTATTTCAAGATATTCGATATGAGCTGAATGGGATTGAAATAGATAAAATTAAAAACGCTGGGGTCACAACAACAATAAAATCTCTTGTGTCGATGAATGAACTTGAATCATCGATGTCAAAGTTATGGGGCTGGGATGTTGATGGCACAAAAATTACGCATGGATCATTTTCTGTGTCAATTCCTTTAAATAAGATTCTTGGCTTCGCAGAGGATTATAACAAAATTATTATTAACTGTAAGCATGAACTTATTCTTTTACGATCCAATACTAATTTAAATAGCGTAAAACTGAACACAAATGAGTATATAGGTAACATAACTATATCTAAAATAGTATGGCGCATGCCGCACATTAAGGTTTCTGATCGTGAAAGATTAAGTTTGCTTAAATATTTGGAAAGAGATCGAGCTATTCAGGTAGCATTTAGGAACTGGGATCTGTACGAATACCCGCTTTTACCTAAAACATCAAAACATTCTTGGGCCGTCAAAACTTCGTCTCAAGTTGAAAAACCTCGATATGTTATAATTGGATTAAAAACAAACAGGAAAAATGTTGCTGATAAAGATATATCGCGTTTTGATCATTGTAATTTGCGTGACGTTAAAGTTTTTTTAAATTCAAATTATTTTCCTTATGAAAACTTGAATGTCAGTTTCTCGGCTCAAAAATTTGCTATATTATATGAACAGTACGCTAAATTCCAACAGTCTTATTATAACCGCAGCCAAGCACCGTTGTTGAATCCACAAGACTTTATAAATAAAGCACCTCTGTTTGTTATCGACTGTTCTCGTCAAAATGAAACCTTAAAAACGGGTTCAGTCGATGTGCGGATTGAATTAGAGTGTGACACAGATATCCCTGACAATACCGCGGCTTATTGTCTTATTTTGAATGATAGTATTATAGAATATAAGCCGTTGACCAATATAACAAAGAAGATATCATGAAACTAGACCATCTATTCGTAGATGTTCAGGGGTTTAAATCATCTAAAAATGAATTTATTATTAAAGAATTTGCATACAGTACCTATGAACACACGCAGGCGTATTTAATAAAACCTCCATATTCATTTTCTACGTTATCAGAAAACGAAAAAAGGCATGTGAAATGGATAGAGAGAAACCTTGGCATTATGTGGCGTGAGGGGTATATCGACCACAGAGAATTTAAGAGAATGATTCATAATTTCTTGGAAGGCAAAAAAATATATGTAAAAGGTTTTGAAAAAATTAAGTGGATTAATGATTTATGTGCTGATTGTACTGTAATAGACTTGGGAGAGAAAGGTTGTTCTAATTTTCAATTAATGTATAAAAAGTATTGTATCGACAACAGCTCTTATAATTGTCTACATCATAAAAAAGCTTGTGCCTTAAAAAACGTTATATGTCTTAAAAAATATTATTTCGATATTATGCATATTTAACATTGTAATAAATTATACCTAATTTTCAAAAATAAATATTTACGTTTAATCATTTTTTTATTTTTTAACCCAGTCAAAATTAGTTATCATTTATTTTGAACGAAGACTTTTTATATTAACCCATTTTTAAATAATTGAATTTGTTTGTTTAAAAATATGAAATAAATGATAACGATTCATACCTGTGGCTAATAATAGTGTTAATCTATTTAAGCGATATTTACTGAAAAGATTTTTCTTGTGCATTTAATCATGATAATTTTATTTTCGTTTGAATTATTGCTTTATTGACATACTTACAAAAAAAATCTTTCCTGTTGACGTATCGCTTAATCAAAGGAATAAAACAAGAAAATTGTTGACCATATTTATTTTCAAAATTATATACAAAAACAGTAAAAACATTAATAACTAACACTATATCCGCACAACTTCTTGGATATCTTATTTATTACACTTTCTGTACTGTCTATTATCTCATCGTATCCGTCACTTGCCACATACTGCGCACTGAGCATAACGTTTTCACCGGTTTCGTCGTTTTGATCCGGCGCGGAGTCACTTATGTTAATTATTTGGATTTTGACAAGTCTGTTCCCCTTAGTTGCTTCATTGTTTATAACGAACGACGGCGGGTGACCTCGTACACTTCTCTTTACCACTTTGTTTAGCCTTAGTTTTGGTTTACTAGACTTGGTTTTCGTTTTGGCACTTGCAATTTTTTTTACAAATTCACTGACTTCTTCTTCTTCTTCATCTTCTCGGAATCCTAATGGACCCTGTGCATATTGCGAAAACATGATTTGAGTGTCTTGCGTTCCTTCCATATTCTGAAACAAAAGAAATCAAATAAATAAACGCATCTGGCAACACATATGAGCATTTTCATACGCTTACAAAACAATAATAGCAACAAAATAATACGAATAAATATTAAATAATGCCAATTTTACTTACCGAATCGGGAATGGATCAGCTCGTCTTAATTTTCAAAACTTTGGAACGACTTTACTCAGTTATGAATGTAGAGTGCAGAATGATAACTTACTATAACAGCCGCTATTTATAATTACAGTAATTTCATGCGTCAGCAAATTAAATTAACACGCGCTTCGGAGCATGCGGTGCATACCGCCGCGCTGCTTAATGCCGATCAAATTACAACGACACGTAAGGACTTGTTATAATTGGTACCAAATGCAATAAATGTGAATAGGTATATTTCACGTGTCAGCAAATTACCTTAGCACGGGCTGCATGCCGCCGCGCTGCTTAAGACACGTAAGGACATGTTTTAATTGATACCCAATGCAATAAACGAGGATAGGTATTATTTGCCTGTTCAACAGAACATGATTTTACTTACCATTATCAAAATATTACATTTAAAATTAAGCCTGAGCCCTGAGCTTTTTGATGACGGAAAACATCGTCAGGAAACCTCCGAAGCGAGAAAACTCAATTTCAACTCAAGTAAAATGTGTTTTCAGTCGGTATCCTCGCAGTCTATATATACTTAGGTGGGTGAAAGAAAAAAAGAAAACAAATGTTAATAACACTTCATATTTATTTATTAAAAAAAAAGAACAAACCATACAATTTACAAATCAATGTGTAATTATAAAAAATAAAGTACTTAATGATAATCTACTTATTTGGTATAGTCAGCGTCAAAAGTCGCTCATCTGGTCGTAGAGCGAAAAGGTACAAAAGTGATGAGCGGCTTTTGACGCTGACCCTACAACATACATAATTATAATTTTACAATAACGTAAGTACTCAACGTATTTTATTTTATTAAACACATTCTATTTTTTTATTACCCATTGGGTGCCTACGAAATAAAATTACAGCTCGAGGAAAGGTCGCTTAGATAACTACTGTACTAGAAAATAGACTCATGTCCCCAAGATTTGGTTGAAATTTTGTCTGATAATATATGTCGTTTATCGTCTTTGTTAGATAAAGCAACTTTATTGACAGATTGAGTGAAGATCTCGTGCCTAATCGATTTAAATAATATGTGTTTTTTCCGAACTATTTTATCATTGAATAACACATCCCGATAATCATTTAATGTTAACTCTTGAACTGCTGGTTTTTTTATTCCTTTAGCCTTTTTGATAAGAGATTTATCACTTTTGATACAGTATAGTTTAGAACGTAACCCTATAAACTCGGTAATAAGTTCTCCTCCTAACTCATCTTTGAATAACCCAGGAATCTTCTTGTTACGTAAAGGTATTTGCAAATCATTTACAGGGTTATAATTGCTTGTGTCAAAAAAGTTTAAAAAAATATTTTTTAAATCGCTGTAAAAGTCTGCAGTTTCGATTTTGTAAATAAAACTGTCGGTATCAGTGTAGCACAGAGTAACTTGATCTTGGTAGTGTTTTTTTATTACCGTGTAGTGAAATTGGTACATATGACTTTTAGAAAGTTCTAATACAGAGAATCCTACGTAGATTGGTTTATCTAAAATTACTTTTTCAGGCTTCATTTGTACGACAACCAAATTTTCAGACAACACTGTTGCACTATGGAAATTCGGTTTGGCAATTAATTTGTTAGCACAAGTAAACTTTTTTGTTTTGTTTTGACGGTCGTGCCACTTATTTACTAATTTGACGTCAACTCGCCGCTCACTGTCTTCAAGAGTTTTCCCAAAAACTGAGTTATTCATTAATTTAAAAAGGTCTTGTTGGAAAGGAGTAGTAGCTTTTTTTCTCAGTTCTGTATTTAAATGAATATACTGTTTTAAGAATGGACTTTGACGAAACCTTATAACGCGATGGATTTTATCAAGAGTTAAGCCGTTGCGTAAACATGTTTTCAGATGGACGTAATGAATGACGTATTCGTATTTGTTATATAAATTTGGGATCAATTTGGTCGTTTTTCCTCCTGGAGGAATAAATTTTTGTGCGCAAAATGGATAGTCGTTATGGTTATGGTGTAAATTTTCCGGATATAGCAAGTCAACTTCCAGAATAAATCCAAATGGAGCATCATCTTCGACAGACAAAATATCTAGTTGGGCAATTTCATGATGATCTAGAAAACTAAAATTAGACATGGGCAACGATTGACACATACTGTAACCATATAAGTTATTGCAATCGATATATACTAAAAACGAGTCTGGTTTATTCATGTCATAAGTTTCCATGTACTTATTATTAGCCTGAGCATATCTGGTCGAACACATGCAAATACCACCTCTTATTCCTTTTTGTATGAGTCGAATTATTTCTAATTCGGATATCAATTCAAGCTTAACTCCGGTTTTTAATAACATAGCATCAAACGATAAGCTTGGAGCAGTTAAATAGAATGCCGGATCTAAATGATAATTTAACTTGCAAATGAACCGAAAGTTCTCAAAAATATCTGATAAAAGCAACACATCAGTTTTTAGGTAAAGATCAGTATATTCTCCCATATCTTTGATTTTAAATTCGGACCATACAGATTGCGCATGTGCGTAATCTGAATCGCTTATTTGTTCGTTGGAAAGAGAATTAAAAAACAAGTTCTGTGATGGAAGCTCGGTCTCTGTAAACTTATCCCAGCTCGACATATAATCGTAAGGATAAATACCTTTGCGAGTTAATAATTTATTTTTTTTAGTTTCAGGATAAAACTTGTTCAAGTGAATA